>JAGVSQ010008643.1:0-11151 GCA_022683975.1 Rhyacophila evoluta | reverse complement strand
AAATAATTTAGTTATTAAAAATGATATTTAAATAAAAACACAGCTTAGAACTGAATGTCGCAAGTTCAAATCTGGCAGATATGTAAAGATTCAAAAAGATTAAACTCTTAGATAATCTGGATGGCTAATATTTTGAGTAATCGGTTGATAGCTAGTTTTTGTGATAGATAATCTGTCAAGATAAATGAATATTCACACTTTGAAAATTGGGACATTTTTTACTTAGGTTATAAACATTTTATTTATACCTCTGTATTCATATGTTGCTGGTTACTAACTAAAATTTTTAACTTCATAATAAAACAATTTGACGGTTTACGGTGAAATTTATTATTGTCAAACACTGATTTGGTTTTTTGTCGTCTAGTTAAATTATTCAATGATTTTTTAAAATATATATACTACAAAATAAGCAAAGTTGAAAAATGACGTAGAAAAATGTTTTCAGGTGAAAGAGAGCCAGATCGTTATAAATTCTTTTCGGACTTTTACTTCTTGAGAGAAACACTTTTTTTCTGCGCTTGAACGCGAAACCGAATTCCCAAAAGGCTACAAAAACAATTGTCACTGTAAAGTAGTCGCTTAAACCTGCCAGGACCTCGCCAAGCGCTTCTCGCTCATAAATATTTATCTGCGGAGCCCCCCCGCCCTGGTATTCATGAATACAAATCAGAGATCGGGCCGTTAAGGGTGGGTGGGCATGAAGGAGTTAAGACGGGGGCAGCATAATCAGTGCCCTGCCCGCCAGTCAAGGTGTGAGGCTGTATAATATCGGATGCTTAATAAGACGCCTACGGTATGAAACGTCAACGGAACCCGCTCTGGGGAACTAGGCGGCCGGCTTTATGTTGTTATTTGTTATTTCTTGTTAAGCATCTTACAGAATAATTTTGTTATTCTTTTGTTTCGAAGTATTTTAAATAGATTGCCTTCGACAATACGAAATGAGTAAGCAATTCGACGTAATTCATCATTGTCGCTGTAAGGAGCTTTTTATTTACGACCGAATGAAAGCTTCCAGTGATTAACTGACTTCATAACGTATTTAGTACATTTAAAAAAAATAAAACCTTAATTTAAAATTGAAATTCGATCTTAGTCTGACATAAAAAACGCACCAAAATTAGGCATATATCAATTCTGGTTTCAGAATTATCACCTTAGATTTGAAAAAAACTCGAGTACTTATTTGATGATATTAATTATTTACAGTTAATCATTCAATAAATAGAACATCCAGTTCTGTATTTATAAGCTATTCAAATTGCTTGTACTTTTTTAGTACTGCATGCATGCCTACTAATCAGCCACTGAAATGACACATTTTTCAACTTTATTTATATCTCAATAAAGTTCAAACAATAATGTTATATCGACTATTAAACCATTAACATTATCTACGTTTACGTTATTTCTTCTTGCCATAGTAGTTAGTGTACTTTCGTTCCATCCAGAGAATGTGGGTTTGATTTTTACATCTGTTACAAGAAATCAAAAATACAGGACCGAATGCCCAGTTGGTTGAGAGATTGTCTGACAACCAATTTTCATGAACAATAATCTGTTAAGACATGTCTTCACATTGCAGATATTTATAAACTCTATCTTTACAGCGAAAATTTCCATGTTGTGAAGATTCATATGGTCTACTTTATTACCGAGCACGAAAACGACGTAATGTTGTAATATTTGTAAATATTTTGTCTTCAAAATTTTAAAATATCGTCATCAGGTAACACAAATTTGTACCTTCAATCTCCGGTATTAAAATATGTCAGCATATCACTCAACCACTATATCGTCTGTAAGATTGATCGCTTATCAGCAGAAATCAAATCGATTGCAGTATGACTTTGCATATTTAAAAAATGCATTAAAGGTTCAACGTTGCAAATCTCAATCTCATTATTTATAATGCATTGACAGATAAGTGTCACAAATAATAATAGATTTTTAATTCCTATACTAAGTTTTAAATATAGAATTAATATTTATTAATCACTATTGTTAAATGTTATAGAGCACTATTTATTTCAAATACTTATAAGAATTGAAAAATTTCTACTATGTTTTCTCCAATATATATATAGCATTCAAATTTTCTGATTTTGGTAAACATTTACAGCAAGCAGCTATCGGCTAATCGGTTTTGAAAGTTGACCTTATCATCAAAGCGCCCACGCTTGTCAATCAGTCAACGAAGCCTTTTTTACGCTATTAAATAAAAACGTCTACAAAATAACTAGTAAGAAATTAGAAAATGTGGAATAATTTTTCCGCGTAACATTAATTAACAAAGTTTAGCTAATAAGTCATTACAAAATATATTATGAGAAGTTTATTTTACATTGAAATTGTAATAAAATATTTGTATTCAGATTAATAACTGAGGAATGCACACCTTCTTGACTTTAAATATACAAATATGATTTGTCTTCGTGAGGATTTTGGAAATCAGAGAATATGACAGATATCTAGAACGGGATAGGGGATGTGATGCGGATGCCTTTGGAAAGTCTGAATTCTACTTTCGTTTTAATCTAATTAGCGAGATTACAGTGTCTTAGAAGAATATTTACAGTTAATATCCAGAAAAGTTAAGGGATGCTTGTATTTTTTTGGATGATTGAAAAATTTTTTTGTGAGTAAGAAAATCTCAAACGCACTCTGCTTTTGTGTAAGAAATGGATATGTATAAGGAATTTTAGCACGAAAAAAAATGAGAAGTTGTTGACTGTCTGTTTTTTAACATTTTTTATTCGAGATAAAGAAGTGCTGCTATGTGATAATTTGTAATATAAAAGCGTAGTTACTTCTTACACGATTATAAAATGCATTTTATAAAAATCAATATCGAAGTGCTTTAAAATGTAGTATTTTGCAAGCAAAAATTTGCTATTCAATAATAAATTAAATATTGATGGTGCAATATCTTCACGATAGCTGAGGGCTTAAAAAACTTCTGTTATTTATTAAGAGTACTTCATGTTAGTAACGCCACAGTTTAATTTCGCATAATTTTTATGAAGACGTAAAAAATGCAAGATATGAAGAGAAATACCTCATTAGGATGATGATTTTATTAATGTAAATCTTTCTTAATACCAAAAATAACGCCAACAAAACTGACTATTTTAAAGAAATCTACTTTGTTAGAGAAAGCTTAATTTTAAACAAAATACTACCTCCTAAAATATCTGACCTTTTCAAATTAATCTCCGTAATATATCTATTTAAATAAGTTAATTTGAACCCACTGAATAATATACATTTTCAATTCAGCTTTAAAGTCACTGAACTTCAAAATGTTTAAGTCTTTTGTTGCCGCGAATTTAAATTTACGTTATCTTTTAATCTAAAGCCCACTTGAAACTTTTTTATATACAGCTTTAAAGAGTTTAAAAGTTTTGGGTTAATTTTTGTAAGCTTATAATTTTATAAAGCTTTATTAGGTAATTTAAAATGCACTTAATTAGTCACTTAATGCCGGTAACAAATCAAAAACTATTCAATTCATTTGTTGTCATTTATAACCTTGTGGCTGAAAGGTGAGCATGTAAATTTTGTAACCAGATATTGAGGATTAGATCCCGACAGATGTAAAAAATCTAATGGTATAAGATTGTATTCTGACAAAATTTATCAAAGTCTTCACATTGCCGACATTTACCCATTTCTGAAGTGGATATATTCACATCATATAAACTAGTTTTCTTGACTTTTTACGGAAAAAATAGATAATTATGTTGCTGGTAGTAGTAAAATTATCGAAATATATATTTAATTGTTTTTATATTTACAAACCGATAGTATATGTTCATACAATCTGACAATACCATAGATCAATGCCTATCAGTATATTAAATTATAATATATTTTTTGGCAATTATTTTGATTGTGACACCATTGTTGACATTGTAATATGATAGATTATTTTTTACGAGCTTTGTTTGTTAGATGATTCCTCAAACCAATGGGCAAACAGCTCTGTATCTTCAGCTTTAAAAAAAATCTAACAGATATGCGAATGAAACCCGCGTTTCTGGGCTGCGAGGCATCCACAATAACTTTTCGGCTCGGAGATTTTATAGGTAACTTACTAAGTATTTATATAAGCTTAAATATTTATATAAATTTGGCTCGGCCACATATTGCGGACGCCTCAAAATAGTCTGAAATCGACCTGCTTATTCTTCATGCCGACCGGTTATCAGCATCCTGGAAATCCGCTAAGTGCATGTACAATGTATTCGACAGAAAAACGAGATTCAGGTTATAATCAAGAAGGACACAAACATACTGGTGGGTGACCATTCTTGATTCTTAGGATGGCACGTGGTGTCCATATGCTCCACTTAGGGAATGTATATCGAAGAAAAATATATATTTAAATAATTTTCACAAAGCATACGTAATTTAAACCAATATAAAATATATTTTTACGTTATTGTAATGCGATCAATCTTACATATCAAAGAATTAGACAAATAATAAAATTATTTTTTATTAATATTGTCCAAAATTATTAAATACCGCCACCACTGGTTATAACTATAATATTCAATCTTATTTATTTTCCATGTAAGAACCCGAAGAACCTGACAGTTATCGGGGAGAAAAGCTGGCAACGTCTTCATTTTGTCACTCTGTTGAGTGAATAACGTTATTTGTCTCTGGGCTTCTATGTATTTGTTGTATCTCATATAGCCTCTGCATTGTCATTTATCATCTGAGAAATATGACCAAGAATTATTATGATTGTAAGATGCGTTTCATGTTTTTTTACGACAATGCGTTCATCGACAATTAAATGCGTTGAGAGAGAAACTTTGACCAACATAATGTTAGTGCTATTTACGTATTGGTATACAATCCATTAATTAATTTATTTATTATTTTATTCCATATTATGCTGATAATATTATTAATTGTTGATTTAGTGCATTTATAATACGATATATAATGTAATAATCAGGAAGAGTTAATTATTTAAAAACACGTATAAGTAATTAAATTGGCGTAAAAGTTTTTTTATTTAATCATATTCGCTTTCAAAGTGGAGTAGATGGATCTACACAGTATCAAGATATTCACTATGAAAGTCATATATACAGATATCCGCAATGTGAAGATGTTTTGACAGATTATTTTTCGCTAGAATTGATTGTCAGACAATTGCTCAACCCGATAGGTACCCAGTCCTGTATTTTTGTATTTTTTTTTAATCTGACCCATTTCCCGGATTGCTAGGCGCACATACTTACCTCTACACTATCGGGGAAAATTATGCTTGATGAAATTAAAAAAAAGAGAATAATGGAAGTCTACTCAAAAAATGAGACAGATCATGTTGTAAAGATGCATAAAAAAGAATCTAGCTTAACTTATGTTTAGTTAAGTAGAAGATATTAGGTTACTTAGTTTTATATTTAGGAATTAAAAACAGCTTAATGGTCTAAAAGTTAATAATATTAAAACAATTCGATATTCTCTAGTTTTAAAGCAGGCATCTTTACACTATGTTGATCGATATGTTCCACTTTATAAATACTGATTGTGAGATGTTTAATAAATAAATGAAACGAAATAATACTCTAAAATAAAATAATATGTTGTAAAATGTAGAGAGTCGAAAGCACACAAAGACATAGATAGATTCTTTATAATATAAGTGGGTGCTTAACAATATTTATTGCTTGAAATATAGCATTTAGAAATAGAAATAAACAAGAATTATATCGAAGTGAGATAATCTTAGATAACACCCTCAATAAAGCGCAAACCAACATTAGGGATATAAAATATCGTGCGATAACGTAAAAGCATTACGCAAAAATAAACATGGTTACCGTTATTACTAATAGGGGAAACTTTTTCAGGAACGTTTCACATTTTTAGACGTCCTTACGAGAATTCGTGTAGACATAGACGGGTGAATTTAATCCGACCAATAAATAATACATGCTGTTACAACACGGATACAGTATGTTATAGAAAAAACACAGCGGCGTTCGACTTCTGCCAAAACTTAAAGCTCGATAGAAAGCTTTTGTAATTGATAATGTAACGCAAACAGTTATGAAATTCATATTTTTGACTGATGGTGCTTGATGGAAATTGATTTTAAATTATAAATTATATACAACTGGTAAACTTCCATACGTGAGACTACTGTTAGCGACCCGGCTTTTGCCTTTCAGCATCTTCAGGCTACATTGTATGTGGGCAGTGAGCGAACATACTACATACATTGTGGTATGTTGCCGAAGATGCCGAAAGGCGAAACTCTGGTCGCTAACAGTGATCTCACGTATGGAAGTATACCAGTTTTAAATAATTTAGAAATTATGAAACTTATTATGAAATATGTTTTATTTATTTATTATATCAATTTTGTTGGAATTTTATCAAAACGTCATTGACCGTATTGAAATCGTAAGAGATACGATAGCTTTCATATTTTAAATACATACAATACAAAAAGACATGTTGTGATTTTAATTTTATCATGTCCGCTCTGTAAGTGAATATAATCACTGCAGAAATGGGGTATATGGATTTCCCCAATTTTATGACTTATTTTGTTTTTTTTTTATATAATTGGTTGTCAGCCGATTGCTCAAACTATTTGACACCCATTTGGATTTTTTATACGTACAACTTTAAAGTGCCCATTTTTAGTTATATATTTTAGTCTTTTGTGTACTATATATGTATATACATATACATATATCTTTATTATTCCGAAATGATACTTTCTTTATTGGACAAAATATTTATCAATATGAAACAAATGTATAAACAGAAGTTGTAAGTTATTATTTAGTTAAATCATATTTATGTGAAATGATATCCGTCGTCCCGGTAACGTGTAGGCATTGCATCCGAAAAATACGGGTTTGATTTTCACATCTACGGGATTCAGAAAACAATCTAAAAATGCAAGACTTGGTACACATTGATTTGAACAATATTCTTATAAACAATTCTGGTGAAAACAAATCTATCAAAACATGTCTTAATTTTACGAAGAATCATATACTTTAATTTTGGAAGCGGACATCTTCAGACTGTGTAAATACATATTGAATTTGGAAAGGGGAAAAGACGTACCTCTCACAATGTATACAACTCAATACACGTTCTATCAAAAAGATTTAAGCTGCAAATGCCGAATTAGTATCTTAATTTAATGTTTAAGTTTGAAAGAAGGGAATAATTTTTAACACATTTATTTCATTGGTTTTTCTGAGATCACTTACACAATTAATATCAGATTGGTTATATAAAGCACTAGTTTTAGTCTTTGCCCAATTTAAGGTTTTTTGTATTAAAATTTTAGAATTTCGTCCAAAATCATTAAATAGACATTTTTTGTGCCCACTGTAAAATTTTTTCTTTGTAAGTTTGCCATTTTTAATTTCCATAGTTGATATGCTCGAATTTCAGAGCTGATATGCTCGAATTTCAGAGCAAGCATAATACACAAATCGTATCCATTTTATTTATCATATTTTTTTTTCAGTAAAATAAATATTATATTATATATTACATTAAATATTAAGTGGATGCACGTCACTGTTACTCAGTAGCCTATCTTTTCTTTCGTTTCTCTTTTGGTTTATGCCCTCGTATTCGTGTTTGTATCATTTCTACGAGAAAAATTCTTCAACCCTAAATGGGTAGTATTTTGAGTAAATTTGGAACAACCCTTCAAGAGCGAAATATAGCCCTATAATATATCCTATTATGATTCGTTACATACATAATAAATAGATTATAATAATTTTCTTACGTTAGGTGTTTATTTGTGAGTAAGTTTGTATTACAGTTAAGTTGTTCAAAGAAGTTTTCTTATTGTATTAGTCTCAATATTGATAAGAACGTGTTGACACGTTGTATACAATAATGATATCATATATTCTTTTGTAATATTATCTTAATTTATCTACTGCTGGGAACCATATTATGTATGGTCACGGTCATAAACAAACTATCATAATAGCTTTACAACATTTTTGTTTTATAAAAGTATCCCATTACTTGTATTGTCTTAATGAAATTTCATAATACAACATACTACGAAAATATAGTTTTTATATTTATAAGTCAATAAATCGAAAGGTCTGTTAGTTTTATCTTTTTTTTTATATAGGGAGCATATGGATCCAGTGTGAAAATATCCAGTCCGAAAGTGGAGTATACAGATCTTTGCAAGAAATATTTTTACTGATTATTTGTTTCACTAAAATTATTTGTGGTATCCAGGCTTGCACTTTTAGATTTTCTAAAATCCGGCAAATGTGGGGATCAACCGCATTCCCTGGATTGCAAGGCGCAAAAGTTACAAACATCCGTTAGTTTTGTCGATAGTTGTTTCGATTAGAAAATGCTAACAATGGTTTTAAGACAAGGGAAACACAATTTTTATATGAATTCCATTGATTATAAAGAATATCGACGCTGGAAAAGAAAAAGGACGTAACATACATTATAGGAAGAATAAAAAACGTTTATTTAATGAAGTCAAAATATTACATAGGCACAACCTTTAAGTGCATGAAGACTAAAACTGGTGTTTATTTACTCAACATAATAATGATTTAATAATTTATTTGAGAAAAAATAGTAAAATTGATTAGGTGTAAGCCCCTTTTCCTGCTAAAAATTTTACAGGTCATCCTTTTTCTCAAACTTTAAAGCTAAATTTAGATACTAATTCGGCATTTTTAGCTTATACCCTTTTGATAGAACATGTATGAATTTATATAAATTCTGATTATCGAATAAAAACTATTTGAAAAAAATGAGGGTTACGTCCTTTTTTCTTTCAACAGACCATATAAATTATTTCAAAATAGTTAAACCATTAGTTAAAAATAAATAAACATTTAAAAGTTTCCGACGGTGGAATAAACTTTTTATCTCAGGTTTAATTATTATTTAATTTAAATATGGATTATATAACGATATGTATCTGACGTAATGTTTTCAAGGACCTCGTTAAAATTTTGTAGACATAATGTGACGATGGGATCTCCCCTGGAACGTGATCAATGGACGAAAAGCTTTCAATCTCTTTGACTCGTATTACCATGAAAACCAAAAATGCTTATGCATAATCCTTAACACCATTTCATAATCCTTGGGAGATAAAATTTAGGCAGGTAAAAACGTGTCAATATTTGCTTTTTTTGAAAGGCGTAAACAACCCTTTGTGTCGAGCGATTTTAATAAAATATGCCACTGAATTTTCATTAAAAATTAAACCGCTCCTATGTAAAAACTCTCGTGAAAAATAATCTGTCAGGACACGTCTTCACATTGCGAAGATAATACTTTACTTTCGAAGTGTATAATTTCTCACTTTGTAGATCGATATGTTTCACTTTGTTGTAGTTGTAAACTCATCTGTAATAACATGGAATAAATAAATAAAACCTGTTTTGTCCGAATCAAGTTAAGTGTAACTAAGTATATATAGTAGTGTTTCACCAGTAGCGTAGAAATTAGCGTGCGCGCTTAGCAATCTGGGGAATAGGGGTTAGACTACCACATCTGTCGAATTTTTCATAATTCAAAAATGCAAGACTGGATGTCCATTAGGTCGAGCAATTGTCTGAAAAATAATACTCGTAAAAAATAATTTGTCAAGACGTTTTTAGATTGCCGAGATTCATATACTCATTCGGAGTGGACATCTTCACACTGTGTAAATCCATATACTGCACGTTGGGAACGAACATGGTATAAGAAGAAGATTTCTATAAATTTGTGTGTTTGTTATATTTATCCAAACAATTTTAAACCAGTTCAACACGAGTCTGTGGCCTAATCATAGATAAAATATAATGTCATTCATGTTTGTTTAACATTAGGCGAACAAATATGGTATAAGAAGAAGAAGAATTCTCGCACATTATAGTGAAAATAGTTTACATTCGATAAGGCTCTAAACTAACTCTCATCTCATTGCACCAAAAACTACAGTACAAACTCCCAAGTGTATAGTTAAAATGGATGTATGAAATTTAAATTATGCAAAATCTACAAAATTAATTATTTTAATTTGCTAAAAAAATCATTTTAATCTCTATTTAAAATCAAGCAATTTAAAAGAAGTAATAAAATCACTCAAATGAGTGATCGACAATACCTAATATAAAAAATGTCGATGTAATTTAATACCCAGACGTGCATGGAAGTCTTAGATTTTATACATTTATTTCTGTTGATATTGATCAATGCTTTTATTCCATAATGACATTAAAATCATAGAGAATTTTTATCAGAAATTCGTAAAGTATAAAAACCTTGAAATCAGTAGGTATATTTAGAGAATTAAATCAAATATAAGTACTGGTCACACACTTTTCACCACCGAATAAGAGGTATTAACAGAGCTTAGAATAAGAATCATACAAACCCTAGTGCATAATATTAACCAAGGTCTTAAAAAGCTGTTCTGGTATAATTCTGGCTTTTTAAAGTTTGTACCAGCACAATATATACTAATAATAATGGGTGAGAGCATGTAGCGAAAGATGGAGAAGAAAATAAGTATTTTAAGGATGCGGTATTTACATAATATTAAGGTTTATGTTCTGGCAACACCTGAATAATCAGCTTAAAGGATCAATATCATTATTTTGATCCGAACGTTTAATATTCAGGCACGTTGTTGTATAAATTAAGTAAAACACTCGGTAAGTCTTTCATTCGTTCAGTCTATTATAAAATAAAAACATTGTGTATTCGATACTGTTGTATCACAATATCTACACTCGTATAATATATAAAATAAGCAGCTCGTTCAAACAAACACAAGTGATATTGGTTATCATGTTTCCCATTTAAATTCATAGTGCTATTTAAACCTTTTAGAGATGGCTAGAATTTTAATTATTATAACAATTACATATCTATGTAACTGTGCAGGCTACAGAGTGGATCGGTTGTTTGGGCCCCGAATCAGTTGAAATACGATCTAATGGTGAAGAGCGTTCAGAAGAAATTTTTGAGACTTCTGTACCTGCGAGTGTAAAGACTATGTATGGCTTCTTCTAACTGCTTTCATTTTGAGTATGCTTCCTTATTGTAGCTTAAAACTGAGGAGGAATATGTATTTGGCGACGCATTTTTTTCCACTTA
>JAGVSQ010008642.1:0-14233 GCA_022683975.1 Rhyacophila evoluta | reverse complement strand
ACAATATATGTCAGTAATAGTGCCTATGTCAGTATTATAGCCGTTTACCTTAAATGCCAAATTATTATGTAAATTTAGCTTTTAATTTTGAGAAAAAGAACGGTGTGTGAAATTTTATTGATTTTTCTTTAACAACTTAAATAAAATTAATATCAAGTTGGGTGAATAAAACACCAGATTTAGTCTTCACGTCTATTTAATATCTTGGCTTTGCTCCAAAATCATTAAATAGACGTTTTGTGCCTCCTGTAAAATTTGCTGTGTGTTTTACGTCCTTTTACCTTTCCGTGGTCGATATGTATTTAGTTAAAACTAGTGATTAATATACAACAATTTTAAGTAAACAAGCGCGTACCATCGAGGAATTTCGCCTTGGACATCTAAGTATTCAAACAGTTTATGCCGAAAACCAGTCTAACAGGCCGACTTTTAATATCATTAATGAAGATTTCCAAGAGGGCTACATGATATCAATAAAATGCTAAAAATTCGTTAGTTTTATGCTATACAACCAAATACGTATTTAAATACTTAATAAAACGTTTAAATCAATTAATTATTAAACGGATTCTCACTGGCCATGAAACCAAGGTTTGACTTCATAATACATAATTCTATAAATACTAATTTTAATTTATACATAATTGGTTTCAACATTTAGCTATAACTTGCCACTTGCTTATCTACGTAATGAGTATTCAAAACTAAAAATTGAACACAAATACGCCGATCGTATGAACATTTGTAATGTGATAACATAATACTTGGATAAAATTGTTGACACACACTTTCTTGTGTAAGTTCAAATAATAATGAAAGATTAATGTTCTATTTTAATCAAAACTATAGAAATAGAACACACGAGTATCCCACGATAAGAAATTGTACAGTAATAACACTTACTCACGAGGCGAATCCATTAAACAGCATAAATTTTATATTTTCTATGACACATTTTTCATATATCGCTCATGACAAAGCAATACCTCGTATAGCACACAGCAAAAAACAAAACAAGAGATGAAAAGAACTTTCTGAAACTGCCATTAACTAATATTCCATATTATTTTACAGTCAGAATTTAAAAAATACAGTTAATTAATAGTGAAATGAAACATATAGGATTTCATATAACAATAGTGATTAGAGTTTTTTCGTTTTCTATAAAATTTGTGGGAGGCATCGCTTTGTCATGAACGATGTGTAAAGATTTTTTCAATAGTGCGTTTATAGAATTCGTTTAATCTATTTTAATGCCATGTTCGCTCCGAAAGTGGAGCATATGGATCGACACAATCTGAAGATATCCACTACGAAAGTGAAATAAATGGATCTCCGCAATGTGTCGACATATCTTGACAGATTATTTAAAACGATTTTTTTTCCGCCCAATTGACAATTGCATTTGTGCTTTTTTTGTTTTTAATCTGACAGATGTGGGAGTCGAACCCGCATTCCTTGGATTGCAAGACGCGCACGCTAACCTCTAATTTATTTAATAAATACTTTAACCTTTTGAATACCGGCATGATTTTAGGTAAATCTTTAATTTTGTAGTGATCCAATAAAATACTTATATAAAAATATTTACTTGTAGGAATATTGGAAAAAGATATTTTATACAAGAGTTGATATTTTTTTTATTTTGGAATCTTTGCCAGCAAGAACTATTGTGAAGAGACAAAATGCATTCTTCACATAGGTATCTGGTGTTTCCTCTTTTTTATTAGTTGCGAATACTTGGGACACTTTCGATGGCTATTGCTTTTCAGCAGTAAGTCCAAACCTCCTTCAGGTAAGTTCGGATCAAATCGACGTATCTCAGTCGATAATATCGCCATTTACTTGCCAAGTACACAGAAATGAAAGTTGATTCTTTACTAAATTAATTGCATTCAAAGTCTTGTTGAAAAACCACCAAATTTTGCATAGTATTAAATATATAGAGACCCCGAAACAAACTGAGATTTCCGAGTCCGGTATGCTAAGGGTAAAAATAAATAACTGACAAGATGCAAATTACACACCATCGCAATAATATTTTGATTTTTACGATTGTTATAGAATTCTCATTTACCTGTGTATATTTGATTTTCATTGGTGAAGCACGTGAGAATTATGCAACACACACCGAGGTTGTGGTTCGCCTAAAAGTAGCTTTCATAACTTTCTAAATTAACTTATTAATGATAAGCATTCCTAACTTTCTTGTTTATTAGTTTTCTGATTCTATTGTGTTATGTCGCTCGCCTGCGAATAATAATGTTCTCGATTCATATAGTAAGTATTAGCTTCATGCGAGATTTTGGAAGAATTTTGAAAGGAATCAAAAGTTTATATTATCATCGACTCGTCTTGCAACGCCACAACTGTTTTGATCAAAACCAGAATCGAATTTGCTCATACATTTAGTAATATACGAAACAGACAAGCTTGTAGGCACACGGTGATTCATAAGTAATGTTACTATTGGAGTAGGCCAACTAAAAGAAAATAACATTTTACCATGTAAAAATAAGCCGTTCAAAAATATTAACAGTATACATTATATAAGATATGTCCAACACATACTGTCATATGCCGTTATAATGAAGCTCGTGCGACCACCCGTTTTGTACTGAAATAACGTTATAAAGGAATTAAAAATAGTTATACCCTTTTTTCCGGTCCGCCATGTGTGTTCGTTATCTTCGACATTTTTTAACTTCAGTATTCGCTAAAGCGTGATTTGACTGTAATTTTAATTGTTTTTTGATATTTTTTTAAGTGTGGGCCGTTATTTGGGATGCTATTTTTGTGTGATATAAAAACATATTGGGGCTTCCGTGATGTGTTCAGAATGACTTTCGATAGTTTTTTCGATTTATTTGCGTTACGTATATCAATACATCTTTACGGCTTTAAGATACTGAAAAACAAAACTAAAGTAATGGACAACAAATGTTTTTTTGGCTTTTAAGTAATTAAATATTATCTTAAATAATTTATCACCTCGTTGGTTGAGTAACTATCAGCTTGGACTTTGTAAACAAAAATCACCGGTATAATACATTATACCTTAAGAAATTGTCATAAAATGTATTTAATAGAGAGACTCAAGCATTAAAACTCGATTTTCTTAAAACTCACTTTTTCCCTTTAACGTCTTCTGCCAGTAATACGATAAACTGTTTTTTATTCCTAAATACAGTAGTATTCTGCTAGCAGTCGTGCCAATGCGGAGAGCAATCGTGATGTTTAACGAGATTGCTTCGGATATCGATATCTTCCACCTATGTGAGAGTGAATTTAGATGGATGCTACATACATTATTAGAAAAGTGTCTATTTAACTTACTTAGTAGACACTATCTTCTGTATTTTTTAAAATTCTTTCTTATGTTTTAATATTTGTGTTATAATCATATTTATATAGTGTTTTTAATGTTTTAAACTTATAATTTGTAATGTTATAACATGTATACAATAATAAATAAACACACTCACCTCGCATTCTTCATTATTGGACTCAAACATAAGCACATATTATCATTTTTTTACAAATGTAGAAAAATATAAAAATTAGGGTTGTGATGTAATTTACCAAAGTAATATTATTAAAATTCTGTCACAAACCATTGGTCAAAATGAGAGATGAATACAACATTAATTAGATTCATACTACACGAATCTTTTCAGTTCAATTTTCATAAAAAAAACACTTAAAATGCGTAGGCGATTCCGCCTTTCAAACTAGTTAGTCGCACACCTACACAGAACCATCAGCGTTTTAAGAACCACCCTATACACGTGTCACAAATAAATGTGCGGTGTGTTTTGCCCGAATGAATAATGGGCGCAAAGGTAGTGCTTTCGACATTGCCCGACTGACTGTAGTTAATATATCCTCAGGTATTAAGGAGCAGGGGCGAACCGAAGGTCCCAAGGATGTCAGGTGTGAGATAAGAAGACTTAATTTCACGTAACACTGAAATAATAGTTACACTAATTCTTCCAGTTCTTTACAGCAAATCGATAACTTGCAAAAAAGTTCTGTAGGTTTGAAAATATTTATTCACTTCATATTTGAGTCGTTTAGTTCCTATCTACCATAAGTGCACTTTTTGTCAAATTTGAACTAAATGTGAGGTTTTATTCTAGTCTCTATTTAACATTATAATCAAAGATCGATAAGTTCCCAACAATAATACAACCCTATAAAAAGTGAATTTAAATATTAAAAAGTGTCTATTATTCTCGCAATTACTCATAAAATATAAAAACAGCAAATATTTATTTTTAATATAAACATCCGTAATTTAATAACGAACCCCACCAAATACATAATTTCCTTGATTTTTGTTTATATTTTTTACAAAAAAAATAATAAGAACAAGAAAACGATTTGCCAACATTTTACCAAAGTGCACTTATGGTAGATAAGAACTTTTTTTTAAATATATATATATATCCCATGTTCGCTCCCAACGTGGAGCATATGGATTTACACAGTGTGAAGATATACACTCCGAAAGAGTATATGGATCTCCGCAATGTGAAGCCGTCTTGAAGGATTATTTATCACGAGAATTGTTTGTCAGACAATTATTCAACCCGATGGACATTCAGTCCAGCATTTGTTGTTGTTTTTTTTTTATCCAACAGATGGGAAATCGAAGCCGCATTCTCCGGATTGGTAGTTGCGCACGCTAATAACGCTATCTGGGAGACGAGATAAGGACTAGACGACTCATTTATATCGTAGGTTTTTATATTATTATTATTTTTACCATGTTTATATAATAATAAGCCTGTGCGTTATCATTTTGATCCATATTCGCAACCGGCGCGGTAAAAAAATAACAAACGTACAGGAAAAGATTTGCTCGAATAATTTAAAAAAGGTGGCCAGTTTTAAGAGAAATAGAAAACTTTCTTCTAAGATAAGTTCGGGCAGTGCTGATAACACCTGATTACAACCCTGGTCATAAAATTCATTCTACACTGTGTAGGTAGTGTGTCAGATTCGCCTCTTTTCAGAGAGTGCGACTCGCAATGCAGCCCTTGCTTATCCACAATATACTTTATTCTCACAGCAAAACTCTTTTTTGAAAAGAAAAATTCGTTTATGATATTTTACTTTGAAGTCACAAAGTTTACTTGTGCAAAAATAGGCTTAAGACAAACATTTACCGACCATTCAAGTCTTCAGAGAACTTTATATTTAATTTCTGTTTGAAGCTTATTTTATGACTATGTATAGGGTTTTTTTAGTCTTCGCTGGGTGACACACACTGGGTGACGACAGTATCACAGGTAGAACGCATGCGCTAAATAAATGACATTCGCTTACAAACGTCTTCGCAAACCCGGAAATTTTAACGGAATATAAAAATATACCAATGAAACAAGAGACCGCAAAAAAAAATTACTTTACAAAGTGTTCTTGCAATATTGGCGACGAAATATTCGTACAAAACAAAATCACTTAGTACTGTAGACCTTATATTAAATTATATTTTAATGTAATCATATGTGTTGGATTGATATCAACTCCACAATTTGAAAAAAAAATACATTTTATATACGGTTAAAAGATTATGCAAATATTAATATGATGATGTACTTCAAACCCATAAAAGTACATATATAAATCTCGTATAAACATCACAATATTTTCCCAACTGAAAGTCCAGCTATATTTAATCAAGTTACTTAAGTCTTAATTAAAAATAAATTTTCTAATTGCTACATCATATCGTCGTATTAATGGCAAAATTATCTCAACACTCGCGTCTTCACTATAACCTATTTTGCCAGTAATACGACGATATAGAAATAGCTAAAGGTTTTTTTGTATCCATCACGGTCACTAGATTATGCCATTTAAGAAAATTTCAAACTTTTTATTATTTTTTTTACAAGATACGATAAAACTGCATTTTTCTCAGTTTAATATTCAGTGAGATAATTGTCTTGAGCAAACAAATTAAATGGTATTACAAGTTATAAGTTACGTTTTATACATATTATTGATTTCGGTGAAGTGTCAACTTCAAATTCTCATCGACATTTTTAGTGGGACGACTTGGTGGTCAAAGACGTGGAAAAACACCCACATTGGTTATTATTTGAACGTTCACATGTGCACGCAATGTGGGTGCTACACATCCTTCAATAGGGTTCGTATAAACCAGAGATGGCAAATATGATTTGATAATTTCGACAAAATTCAATATTAATTTTTTTCTGGGTCTGTATTATTTAGCGTTTTTGGCGCGTGCCTGTACTTATCCAACGGGTATAGATAAAAGCCAAATATGAATAAAACGCATGGCATGTGAGAGAACTAGTGACAATATTTACTCAGTGTAAAAAAATGTTACAAAATAAATGTTCATGACACTGATACGGAATGAAAAAAACAGTATTTTTTTTTATATGATTTGCAATATTTTCATGTCGGGCTTGTAATATGTTATCCAGTTAATGATTATACGTTAAATAAAATTTGGATAAATAGAATTTCTTTAGGGTGCCGTGGAAAATTTCTCACACGTCATTTAGTACACCTGGTTCAAATTATGTTCTTCTTCTTCTCCCATATTCGCTCTCTAAGTGGAGCATATTGACACCACGTGCCGCCTCCAAGAATCCCTGTCGCCCGCCAGTACTCTTGCGTCCTCCCATGTCATACCTGCATCCCGTAACTCCGCCGAATACATTCTATAGATAGTATTTAACGGCCTTCCAGGACGCCGACGACCGGTCGGCTTAAAGAATAAGCAGGTCTGGTTCAGACTTTCTTGAGGCATTCGCAGTATGTGGCCGAGCCAGGTCCAGCGTCGCAGCTTCACTTTGGCAGTAATAAGTGGCAGCATAGTCCGTTCTCTTAGTTTTGAGCCTTTTTTGAGTGCCACGTTTCACAACCGTAGAGCAGCACTGACGGAATGCATGCAATGAACAGGCGACATTTGGTTTTTACCTTGTACAGCTTTGAGTCCCAGACATTTCGCATAGAATTAAAAGTTGCTCCAGCAATACCTATTCGAATGATGAACTCATTTTGCGAAGTCAAATCATCGCCCTTTGTAATTTCATTAATAATGAGATGAAGAGTTTTTTTTATTAGACAATAGATTAATTGATATGCGTGTTTAATGAAATACATCGCAGCCTTAAAATATCATTCAATTTTCATAAACTAATATTGTCGGCTGCTACTTCTTGTAGTGTTTAATCCCTCAAAAAAATTGAAAAGTCCCGCACGATGTCAAATATTATCTTAGCTCTAATCATGCAATGTGTGCAGGCGTTTTTCAATATATATATTGAAAATATATTGTTATTTTTTATAAGATACGGTTCAAGTTATGTTCAATAAATTATTTGTATACGTTGTAAATGTATTGAACTTGTAATGTTCTCAAAATGTTAAATAAATAAGATAAAACATACATAAACCAAACATGTTCTTATCATCGGAGAGAACTTATGAAAATATGGATTATATATGTTGAATGTACGATACTGATAAAGAAATAAAGATGTAGAACTATTAAACAACTTATGCATCTGAGTTAAAACATGATCAAAAAATAAAACGATATTAATTCACATGCGTGCAAAATGTCCAAGAACATAATAAGAAGCACTGCTAATGATAAAAAGTAAAAATAAATTGATGTAATTTGCGATTCAGAAAAGTATTTGTGTTGAAAGAGTTGGTATTCATACGATCCAAAGTAGACCATAACTGCTGAAAGAAAATAGGTGATGGTGACAAAATCAAGGGCAGAAGAAGAACGTGCGTAGCGACAGTGATAAAATATCCACCTTCTTCACATAATCCGTAATAAATTTAAGCACGTAAGCAAAAACTGATTAAAATTGAATACTATTTATGTATTATCAATAAGTATATGCACTTTGTACGTAATACAGGCGGACAGAGATCAGACAGAGACAATCCAAGCCAAAGAATGAACAATGTACCATAAACAACTGGATTACGCGTTGAAACGATATTTATTATAAATTGTAATATTTTGCAGATCATAAAAAATATTACATTAGACATTTGGCAATATAATATAAAATAAATATATTGGAAGATATTTATAAAGGTAAAATAAAAATACACCGTCGCTAATATTGCAGGATAACTTGTACACGTTTTATCAATACAAAAATGTGCCGATTATAGGAGAAATTACTAAAAATAAAACTATATTTTACAAAGTAACTTAAACGAACAAATCGAATAACTTAGGTGTTCCTGCAATGTTCGCAACGATACATTAAATGTGTGTTATTATTTCACAATAATAAGAATACAGAAGAAGATCGATATGATCCATTAAAGCCGCATTTACAATAATTTCATCTGCTTTTTCCCCTCAAGTCATGAGTCACCTTCATCTACTTCTAACTACTGTTCAACATTTTTTTCTCTAGCATTAATCTGAATTATTTTATACAAAGCAGGAAGCAGAAAGCATCTTGACCAGCAAACAAAATCTTCCAACAATTGTTTCACTTTTACTTTTTAAAGGATATTTTGTCCATTATATCCGAAGTCCGTTATGGAGGTTTAACTATGGTGCCATAGACTTTTTTTTGGATGCAGATGTTAAGATGAATTCAGACACAATAAATGCACCTTTGCGACTGTCTCAACCTTGGAGTAACCGCGTACTGTTTTGTATTGAGCGTGATTTCTTTTCAAATTATTATATTTAATAGAAAAGGAGATAAAGATTTTTATTATTTATCGCGTTCAAGCCAAATGCAATTTATTTTGCGCGTGCACTTTGTCGGTGCTGCTATTTCAAGGTGCATCATAGTACATGACAAAGACTCGATCACTTAAGATTCTGGATCACGTTCTGCTACTTATTCGTAAGTCGAATTTTTTACAAAACATCTTAAGTTAAAAATCAATTTTAATTTATATAAAATGAGCAATACAAATGATTTATTTATCATTAGGTAAAATACGCTTATTGATGGATTCTTATCTGGGTGCTTGATGGGTTGTGCAGTTGGCTGACAATCAATGTTCGTGAACAAAATCTGTCAACATGAAGTCTAAACAACTCGGAGATGATCCATGTATTCCATTTACGAAGTGGTAATCTTCACAATCTTAAGATATATGTTCCCCACTTCCGGAGTGGAGATAGTATAAAAAAGATACACATCGATGGCCGTAAATTGACGACACGTATCATACGTTTATTAAATTTTTCAGGAAAACCAAAAAATATGCATAAAAATAAGTTTTAGGACGTCGAAGAAAATGAAATACGTTTTGGAGCGAAATAGTGCCTAATTTCATTTTCAATAATTTCTTAATTCCCACTGAACAATTTAACAAATGTATGATACGTGTTGTCCATCGATGGATGTATGGTCATCGATATACATAGCAATTATATCGCTCATGACTGAGCAATACCTTGTATGGCACACGATACAAATGTTACCGAATATGAAAAAACCCTCTTCAATCACTATTATTACAGCGTATTCCATATTTGTTTAAATGTTACTATTAGACTAACTAATATTTTTAATGATGACATTTTAAAAAATCGGAACATTATTTATTGATATATACCATGGATGCCCAAAGTTTAACCACTACGGGCGACCTACTTTTGAAATTGTTGGCGCCGGTCTACTAAGACTAAAAGTAGTAGTTTAATGTAAAAAATGAGTTGAATTTCAAAATAAACATAAATAATTCCAATACCAATTCACTAAGAATACATCTGACAACTGTCAACCGCCTGAAAAATCGAGGTTATGTATTTTGCGCGGGCACTGCTAGGTGCGCGATGGTGCTATCGAGACATTTCAAGCAACCCTTTTATACGGGATGGACAAAACTATAATGAAGTAATTTATATGAAAGGTAAACAAAATAGATACATTTTTGTAAATTAACAACGGAATAAATTGTACTGTATCTTATGGAAAAATGATTCTTGTTTCGACGCATCAAACAGGCTGGCGATATAGAATTCTTTTCATCTCCTGTATTTTTTTGCTGTAATACGAGTTATTTTTACTTGAGCGATGTACTTCTAGAGTGAAGATTCATAAATTCTACTTTCGGAGCTGATACAGTAGATATAAAAATATATACGACAGTGATCATCATTTGTCTTTACATTACCAACAGGGTAAATAGTAGTACTCATCATTACTCACTTACTCACTAGAACTTATAAATTAAATAGATATTGGCTAAATAGTTTCATATTCGCTTTTTCCGATAGACAATAGTTGTGTCATATAAATAGGTATGCAAAACCCGCTTACGATGTTTCACAACAAATGATACGAAGGCCACCGTATTGATAAAGAAATGATACAAAAACATTCTATGGTGTAATACTTATAAATAAATTATAAAAAAATGGGAAGGCTACAGTCGTTCGATATTCGGTAAGCAGATTATATGTTATTCGATACGTAACTGCCTTCTCGAATTTAATAAATATTGGTTAGCAATGCATAATAACACAAACGTCATTGTGAGTATTGATTTCATTTACATTTTCTGAGTAATTAATTGTAATGTATCACAAAGCATGAAGACTGATGCGTAATCAATCTAATTTTGAATTAATATTACGACGTGACTATCTACCGGTTTTGCAACTGTTTAACTCATTGCCTCCGGGGAACGTGGAATCCGCATCGTTGTTATTTTGTGTGGTAGCGAGGAATGCATACCCCGCGTCGTTTGATCTAATCGACATTAATCGACCATTTTTTTTCGCTGATTGTTTATATTATTATACTCATATCTTTATGGGTGGCAATGATGGCATTT
Organism: Rhyacophila evoluta; assembly: GCA_022683975.1. Taxonomy (NCBI): domain Eukaryota; kingdom Metazoa; phylum Arthropoda; class Insecta; order Trichoptera; family Rhyacophilidae; genus Rhyacophila; species Rhyacophila evoluta. Next base: position 3,409 of record JAGVSQ010008642.1, on the reverse strand, counting down.
ATAAACTATACTAAAATCATTTAACTAATAAGATAAGGCACATCACAAAAACGAACGTTTACAAAACACAGCATAATGGTATGTTGTGATCGAAACAGACAGGTAAATAAACCATGACTCTCAAACATGTTCAATTTGATTTTGTAATGTAACATTTTAAAGTGATTTTTGAACTAACTATTGGAAATTATAAAACATACGGCGATAGTATTCAATGTTTTTTTTAATTATTTATGCTATATTCGCTCCCAAAATAGAGCATATGGATCTACACAGTGTAAAGATATCCACTCCGAAAGTGGAGTATATGGATCTCCGCAATGTGAAGACGTCTTGACAGATTATTTTTTTACGAGAATTGTTTGTCAGACAATTGCTCACTCAATGGCCATTCAGTCCTGCATTTTTGGATTTTTTAAATCCGAAGGATGGGGATTCGAGCCCCGGATTGCTAGGCGCGCAACCGGGGGAACTCAATGTACTTACCAAAAAGAATATCCTCTCATGTTTTCTTAATAGTATAGTGCAGAGGGATAGATGAAGAATGTCGTCAATTTTCTACAAATATTTCCCACTCGATGATTTAGATAGATAAGTGCCCACACTCTTATCAATCCCGCGCGAATAACCAACGCCACTGCGCATGCTTTGAGCAAATGTATACCGGAGCAAATGAGTTAAGAGAGTATAATATATGTACATATTACAGAACAAGCATAGTTGAGACTTTGACATTTTACTTTACTTACAATAAAAGTATATTCACAAAAAATCAGTTAAGCTAGTTCTGCACTTAAAGGACGATATATAAATCATGTCACACTTTTTAGTTCGATTATTTAGTACTCCCCTGTATACGAGGGTTTGGCTCCATCGTCTTGTAGGCCCTAGATGTTTTCACATAAATGTAGCCCAATTGAAACAGGACACATCAAAGAAATAATGTTTGTATCATGTTAAAGAAATGGGTAAGATATTGTTTAAAAAGAGATCCTAGAGGAAAATTTTAAAGATTACATATATTTAAGGTACGACGTATTTCACAAGAAGACACACTAGAATCTGTAAGAAATGTGTGCGTTTTCATGACACCATGTTACTTGTTTTATTTAAATTTATATTTAAATTATTGTTACTATTTATTTGTAAACCTCCTAACACATTTTTACCATGTCCGCTCCGAAAGTGGTTCACGTGGCTCTGAACGGTATTTATATGACCACTCCTGAAATAAAGGATACGAACTCCCCATTGTCAATATTTATTTTCTTTCTTATTAATATTCTTTTTTCACGAAAATTGCAAGAGCATATTGCTCAACTCATCGGATATTCAATCTTGCAGATTTAGATTTTGTCAATCCAGCAGGAGCTGTAGGAATCGAACTAGCAAGTTACAAAGCGCACACGCGTATTTCTCAGTTACAGGGGAGATATTCTACGACAAATATTCTTCCAACATATCTACACCCTAAATGAAGCATATGGCTGCCACATGGCGCTTTTATGTATGTTCGTCACGTATGCTTCCCCCAGGTCATGCCATGATCCCTTAGTTCCGCCGAGTACGTCCTATAGATGGTACCTGTCGCTCTTCCAAGACGCTGGAATTTCGTCACACACTAAATAATTAAGTAATAATTATATAATATTACATGAATCAATTTTTTTCATACCATGTTCGCTCCTAAAGTGAAGATATCCACTCCGAATGTGGAGTATATGAATCTCCGCAATCTGAAGACGTCTTGACAGATTGTTTGTCAGACAATTGTTCAACCCAATGGGTATCCAGTCCTGAATTTTTAGATTTTTTAAATCCAAGAGATGGGGAATCGAACGCGCATTCCCCGGATTACCAGGCGCACACACTACCAACTACGCTACTGGGGAGACAATTTCATAGGGGAATCATACACATAATTTTATTCATACTTTGGTAATACGTATTGTAAATAAAATAGTATATCTATGAACTAATAAATAAAGATTCAAATTTCGAATTTACAATTCCCACAGAAGTACGATATTTATAATAATACATAAAAATGTAACGCATTTTTTTTATCTATTTCTTTTTTTCGTGCATTTGAGCAGCAAAAAAAACTTTTTGTGAATACGCCAGCAAGATTTTCCATTTTCGGAAACTTTTCCATTTCTAGAAGATAATCTCTCTTTATACTCTCTCATAGTTCTCACTGAAGAAAGAAGACCGGGATACGTATATTAGTAAGAGCCCTTTTGAAACACCTTTTGTGATTAATGTTGGTAATGGATGTGCGAGCGGCGAGATATGGGATTGTATAATAGATAACGCAGAAGGAAGGTTAAAAGGAAAAACAGACTACTGTCAAATTTTCTCCTATATGGCGTCAGATATATATTTATTTAAAGTGTACTATTCAAGATTTCGGCTATTTGAGAGCTTATTTAATCGTATGCACGCCAACGGCCACCAGTGATGGCCGCCACGGCGATGACGTGCCCTGAATGCCAACGACTCACTTGTGCGTCGGGACGATTTCTCTTACTATACGTAAAATATCCTAGATCTGAAAAATGGTTTCGACATTAACTCATTAATGCATACGCATGACAAATTTGATGTAAGGTCACACCAAATAAAATATCTGTGAGTCTCAAATTAAGTCAAATTATTTTTCTTGCATCTCGAAAATCGTACAGGGCAAGATCGTATACATCGCGAATGGCAGTTGAGGAGTTGAAGCGGACGTATACCGAGTGCAGCGGTTCCTCGGTATAAGTCATATTTGGAATAAGTCCCGTTCGGACGCGAATTTTTTTTTTTGTATACGTCCTTAATTAAGTCCAGATGCTTCGGCTAGTGGCGGATTTAGCGCACGAGAAGCCACAGGCACAATTCAATTATGACGCCCTTATGCCCGTGGCCAGCGCTTTCTAACTTTGGAGGCGCGGGCTACTGCCAAGGGAGATGCCAAAATTTGAAAAAGAACGTGTCTATATCATTTATCTCTTAAAAGTTGGGAAGGCACGGGAAAAAATTGGGATAAAAAAGTATAAGAATGTTACGTCTCTTTTTACATAGTGCTTCCAACAAAAAAGTAGTATCTGGCCGTATCATTTGCCGATTGTTTCCGAAATTCAAACTTATATTTATATAACAAACCGAAACTTTTCGACATTTATAAATGGTATCAATACATTTAAAGCGATCTTTTTGGCAAAATATTATGCAATTACTCAGGTCAAAGATGAATATAAATTCTTATTAATTAGCAAAACAATAAATTAAATTTCCGCATGGACTATCTAGCTTTCAGTTTTGGTTAACACTTGGCCTGCAGGAACCATAATATTACGTTATTGTGTACTACAGCGGTTATCTGCCAGACTCGGAACGTTCCGTGCCTCATATTTTAAATATTTTG
>JAGVSQ010008641.1:0-14235 GCA_022683975.1 Rhyacophila evoluta | reverse complement strand
ATGCGCCCGAAATAACTTTTTCGTTATTTTAGGTTTTTGACAGTGCAACTACCTAAATTTACATAAATATGTAAATTTAAACAATTTCAAAATAAAATAAATGTTATTTTTATTATTTCTAATTTACTTTATTAAAGAAATTAACAAATTTAAAAAATGTGATTTTTGTTTTGAAGATTTTTTCAAAACAATGCATCCGGCAAGTGGTTTTAAATTATATTCATAACCAGCGGCAGCTCGCGTACAGGAGAGCTGCAGCACCCCTTGTTTCCTCTCTATATTATCGATAAAATTTAATATAACGAGTCCTCTTTTCCTTAGTTTTTTTTATACTTGTATAATATATAATCATTAAGCCTAATGCAGTAGCCATCCCCCAGTTTATGAGAAAGATACAAAAAAGCTTTGTATGAAACTGTGCGTTTCACAATTTCATCGCCGTGATGTTTGAATGTTGTGCGCATGCGCAGATAGAAAGCTGCACGCAAGGCTGTAAGAGAAAGAGAGCTCTGTAGCTTCCGCAGTGCCAACTGCAACGTGCTTATGGAAGGTAGTGTGTAAGTAGTTTGTAACTTAAAAACCGCGTACTATATTTTTAATTAAGTGTAGAATTAAATTATCATCCTGGATAGTTCTGACACTCTGAAAAACGCCGCACATTTGTTCCGACATGGTATACGCCCGTAACAGGCTTACAGACGTGGCGGATGATGAAGGGAAAGGCTGTTAACATTTTTTAATAAATACAATACTTGATGACGAATACATTGAATAATTGACCGATCATTACATCTTTTTAAAATAATTTGTAACATTGTGAAAAATTCTACACTTTATTCCTGTAGAGGATGCCTTCAAATTATTTAACTTTTGGATCTGATATAATAAAAAAATGTAATATAATTTAAATAATACATAATTAAAAATAATTATTACATCAAAATATACATGTCTATTTTGTTGTCAGATCAAATCGACTCTGTTTTATAGTGGAGTTATTTTAATTAATGTATATATATATTAAAATTGTAATTTATAACATACTAAACAAACATGTCAGGCCAATTACAGCATCTTCTTATAAAGCTCCTAACCTCAAATTATCAATGATTTATGGAAACATTAAAAGTATAATCCACATAATCACCATGCTAACAATTGTTTGTAGCTAAAAAAACGAAAAAAATTAATTGGTAGGTAAATGTATGTAAGTATGATCGGTCAGTAACTTCATACGGTAAGCATATACCTATGAATATTATTTTAACATATAATAATAATTGGCTTGCGCGATCCGGAATTGAAAACGTAGACCGATAAGACGCCTTTGCGATATATATATTTTAAGAAATTACACCAGTGTCAGATTTAGATTATTATTTATGAATGAACACAAGTAGTATAGTCAATTTTCTTTTACGCTATTTTGAAATAAGGCCGTCCAAATGAAAGCCGATATTTTTTAAACTGATTTTTTAAATTAACGCGGCTTAAAAATCTCGTTGAATCAATGTATAATTTAAACGTTAAAACAAATATTCAGTGAACATTTGAGTATATTGTAAGTGAATTAGAAATGTACAGTACACTTTAAATCATTCAAGCATGGAAAAAAATGAATTGTCACCAAAAAAATTACAATAAACTGGTACGTTTTTTTGTAGTAGTGACTAAATGACGAAATAACTATGTTATTTGATATTAAATATCATATTTTATCTCCTCGATAGCGTAGTTTGTAGCATGCACGCCTTATAATTTGGGGAATACGGGTTCAATTTCCCATCTGTCGGATTTAAAAAAAACCAAAAATGCAGGACTGGATAGGATACCCATTCCATTTAGCGACTTTCTGAGAATCAGTTCTCGTGAAAAATAATCTGTCAAGCCGCCTTAACATTGCGGAGATCAATATATTTCACTTTCTCCATCCGGATCCGTAGATCCATTTCTTCCGATTAGGGAGCAAACATGGTATAATAATAAAAAAAAAATTGATACCTTTCTTTTATTGGCTTTTGGATGTCAAATTAATTCTACACATAAATACAGCATAATGCAGCAAGGTGGCGTTATTAACTATTTTCTACTCAAAGTCAAGTAAGCAACTTAGCACTTTTCAATGTGAAGACGTCTTGGCATACTTTTTTTTCACGAGAATTTCTTGTCAGACAATTACTCAACCTAATAGAAATCCAGTCTTGCATTTACAGATTTTTAAAATCTGACAGATGGGGAATCGAATCCGCATTCCGGCGGGCATGCTACCAACTACGCTATCAGAGAGACATATGTTTAGTTATCGCAAAATGGTATTTTTTATTCTAGAGTTGGCAACATTATTTACACTTTAAGCTATCAATATGCTTTATTCTCCAGGGTGGTCTTCTTTAAAATGTAAATATGTACATGCTTTATTTCGCAAGTGAACAAAGTAACAATAATGAGGCCCAAGTAAATTTTGGGATCTTCACTTCGTCCGGTACTGTTCTCAATATGATCAGATGATTTAAAAATTACTACAACGTCTATCTACTTATAGTATTTATTTTGAGCTGCATTATTGAAATTATTAACCGAACAGCGGTCCGTGATGCGCCGCCAGCAAATATTTCGGGCCACGCTCTGTGTCATTATATTTCTTTTAAATTCTTCAAGACGAGGAAAATTAAATTTAAACTTCATTGAATAGTCACATCGATCAAGTTTTCCGCGTAAGACCATTGCTATACATGTCAGTATTTCGGTCAGAACAAAGTTGTATAGTTGTTTAAAAAACTTTTATACTATACTGAATGGAACTCATTTAAAAATTTTAAATTTGAATAAAACATTAGTCTCTCAACCCACATTTATACTTTATTTTAATATACGTTAGTCAATAAAATATTATACATCTTAAAAAGATAATTCCTGAGTATTATTGTCACCAATTCGTAGTATTTATATCGTCGTATTACTGGCAAAAAACGTTAAAGTGAAAAGGTGAGTTTTGAAATAATCGAGTTTTAATGTTTGAGCCTCTCTGTTAATTAAATTTTACGACAGTTTATTATCAAGTATACTCATTATACTTTAAGAAATTGTCGTAAAATCTATTTAACAGAGAGCTTCAAATATTAAAACTCGATTATTTCAAAACTCACCTTTTAACTTTAACGTCTTTTGTAAGTAATACAACGATATATAAATATTATATCGTCGTCAATATTGCAGAGAGACGTAACTCTAATTTTAGATTAAGATCACTTTTTAAAGTATAATTTTTTTGTAGCATTGGCACATTTTTGGATTAACAAATAATTTGTACGCGTTTTATAAAAATATATGATAAAACAGAAATATGGTAACGATGCGAGAAATTGAAAGATATAAAACTTTACTTTACGAAGTGACTTAAATCTGAAAATTGAGTTACGTGTTCCTGCAATATTGGAGACGATATGAAACATAAAACTGTTTTTGGGATGGGTGGATGGACTTAAATTCAAATGGTTTGGACACATGACTTGAAGATAAAAAGCAGACAATGAAATTCGGACATATATTTGTATTTAAATGTTTAAAATACATAATTAATAAATGAATATGTGAAATTTGGGTATAACATTTAAGATTCATTGTCACATTTCTGCAGTATTTTAATAATTTTTTCAAGTTTTGTAAACATATATATTAACACGACAATGTTGTAACGATACGATAAATTGCAAGATAAAAAACTTTCCTTTACAGAGGGACTATAATCCAAAAATCGAGTTACATGTTTCTGCAATATTGACGATGATTTATAAATATATGGATACGTTGCTTAAGTAAATCTAGAATGATCCATTACAAATCCAAACTGTTATTATAACAAAGACTTGCTATTTTTAACTAGAATATTTGAAACACAATATAAATATCATCATATCTACAGTAAAATGTTTAAAATAGTTAGATTTAAAATTATGTACAATCTCTAAATTTGTGAGTACTACAAATCGTCGATTACTGTCGGATAACGTCACGTCAAACAATATCACTGGTAAAACAGTAAACTATAATTTGTTCCAATAAACTTGCAGTTATTGGTTCGAGTTGTGCTTACCATATTAATTGATGAATCACAAATTGAGAATTTTGACATTTTAATATTTGTTAACATAAAATATATAATATCATACAATTGATATGAATCACTTCCGCAGAATCTAGCCTCAACTAAATATTTAACTCAGACATTGCTTACACACAATATTTATTTGATAATACACACAAACGTTCCTTTATTATTTGAGGTTAATTCTCGTTATTTGTCAATTCAATTTTGTTTTGTATTTTTTATTTAGTCTCGCATTTTTCTTCTTTTTATTGATTTCAATGAAAAGTACACACCAATTATTGATATAATGAGATAGGTATGTAGTTCCAAAGTGAACTTATTCCACCACGCTAAAATTCAAAAGAGAATATTTTGTACAAGTACATACAAGTATTTTTGTATGAAAGAATTATATAGATCTTTTTCAATGTTTATATTTGATTTTGATAATGATTTTGTCTACCGATTTACACGATATATAGTTCTTTTATACAATAAATAATAATAATTTTGGCTTAACGGAATAAGTTTACTTTGAAACTGCACCCTTAATATGTATTGAACATATTAAGTTTCTAATGCATTAATTGTATCCAATTTTTAAGCTAGCAATGCATTTAAAATAAAATGTAATAAATAATATACACTAAGCCAGGGTTACTCAACAATAAATAAAATATAAACTTTATTCTAGTCTCAATTTTAGATGTCAAATTATTACAAGTAATGAAATATTACTGAAATAATTAGGTAGGTCTCGGTAGTACTAATTTATAATCCGGCTTAACTTGGTATTAATTTAAATTCACTCTTTATGCATGCCGTTTTATACATGTATTTATATAAACAATGCTTAAATACTGTTATTAAGTGATGAATAAGTGAAATAATAACAATTTAACTAACATTTGAAACATTTACGTTGTTACCATTTACCGTTTGGGAAGAGTTCTTGTGACAGATAAATCTGCACGTATTTTCTGTTTTATAGTGTAGTTTAGGTAATAAATATATTATATGGTTAAAAAAGTGTATGAGTGAAAAACTTCCAATGATCGAAAATCAAATCTATTTGGCAAAAACCTTTGACAGAGTTCCAGTTGGGTAAATCACGTCGCGTTACCATTCATCGTTTGTAAAGAGTTCTTGTGACAGACAGACACACACATATTTATGTTCAATTTTCTATTAGAGATGTTAAAATTAAATAAATTTATTACCTGACAGCAATCTTCTTCGGGGTCCAGACTTTCGATAACAGCAAGAAAAACTTCAAACTCAAAATCAATTTCGAACAAAAAAAAATCATTACACCAAAATAACACAAGTTTGCACTTATCACAGTATAATATTATTTATAAAATTGAAATCACTTCTTTTGACGAATCTGTCCATGCTTGGTGTGTTTTTTATCACTCTGTCTCGGGTATCTGAAAATAATATATAATACAAGAGAGTTATTTTACGTTTTCAGTCACGTATAGATGGATTTTGAAAAATTACTTCACGTAGATTTTGTAAATGGATCTTGAGTCTTAAGTAAAAAATTGTTCATAAAAAGAATCTATATCTAACTTTAGAGTTTAGTTTGAATAAAAAAATAAAATAAGAATTCTTCTAAAAAGCGTACTCTATGCACATAATAAAATATATTATTGATATTATAGCGGACAAAATACACATGTAAGGATATGTGTACCGTCTATGTGTTAATTGGATGTAATTAAACAGAAGACATCCAAGTCACAATTTATCGAACTGAGTAAAACGCCACTGAAATTTTGAAGAAACGAATTAACAATTAGTATAACTTTTATATTCTTAAAACTTTAATATGAATATCAAATACCTAAATGAAATATACTATGTCTTTTATGATTACTAGATTATTAAAAAGTGCACTACTTTAAAAGTTATTGAGTGTTCTGTGTGTTGGGCGTCAGCTGCAAATTAAAATTTGAATCGTATTTTGCTTAGATTTTTATTTATATTATATTAGCCATTGCTCATAAAACATTGAGATTGGTTCTATTTAGTAAATATTTTTATAAATAAATTTTTATATTGACACACATTTTTAAACGTACATTTATTGAAAAAATATTTTAAAGTGGCATTATGATAATTAGTATAATTTAGTATAATAACGTGGTACGGTCGTATTTGAATTTCAAAACTGAAAACGTCCAAACCACGAGGACGTTTCATAGATAATTTGTTGGTAAATTATTAATACGTGAGTTGAAAAAAGCAGCGATTACTTCTTCTGGGTGTATATTTTTGATTGAGTGTCTGACATATTGATGTTTTCAAAGCATTTTATGCAGTAAAATTTCAATCTGCGGCTTAGATGTATTCTATTTAACTACATGCGATAGCAAAACAAATAATAGAATAAATAGGATACCATCAAGAGTTATAAGAGTTATTTACTATTTCCACTCTGAAAGTGGAATACAATATAAGAATTTCTACAATGTGACAATTTCCACTTCCAAGATAAACTATATTATGCTTAGATTAATATTTACTATATTTTCAGGAAAAAATTTTGTCAGTTGATTTTTCAATCCACAAAGTATTCAGTTTTAGATTGATTTTTTTTTATTCTCATACTGTGAGATTCCCGAGATCGAAGTACAAATGCTAAAATCTTAGGTCTCCAGATGATAAATCATGTAACATTGCATACATTCTACCTAACTAATGATTTTTATATTATTCAGGGATAACAGTAGCAGTTAATCATATTATATAAACTTTCTATACATATAAACTTTCAGAGAGATATAATGTATTTAAAAATGAAGGTATTATCACTCGAGAACAAATCTTCCAATGCCTAGTTTAAGTTTAGTGTAAGTGTAAGTTTACCGTCGGCAAATATACATTTAAATAATCATAATGAATACCAAAAAATTTAATCCTACTTAATTGTATTTACACAGTTTCCTAAAAATATTTACCATTTGTTAGGTTGTTTAATATCGAAACGATAAAATAAATATTAAAAGCATTTTTTTACAAATTTTTCTGTATTTAAAATCTTAGCGTCCATACTTTGCCTCAAATATTTATAACGTTAAAATAAAACGTGTAAAATTTTTGTCGTTCCTTACATGGTTTATATTCATCATATTAGTTCACAATTTGGACTGTGGAAAAGAAAAAGGACATGACAATGTTTTTTGTGCCTCCTATAAAATTCGTTAAGTGTGGGTTTCATCCTTTTTCTCATACATTCGATATGCTAGCTAACCTAAAATTTTACGACCGCACCCGACTAAGTACGAGGATGAAAAAAATGCGTGCGTTAGTTTATTTGTTCAGTCATTTGTTGTTTGTGATTGCATTATCAACTGAATATAATAATCATAGTATTGATTTTCAAATAAATTACCTTACAATATATTTCTTTATTACAATCATTTATGGTATTAACACAGCTGTAGGATTTTTACAACAATTTAAAAGATTCAAGACTGTGTGTCCAAGGATTAAAAAAAAGTAAAAATAACTCTGTACACTATAGAGAATCATATTGCTGGAATGGTCAGTTCTACACTGTTAGAATTAATATACTAGAGCGTATATGTAAAAAAAATATTATTTATAATTTAAAAATATCCTATATATAAATTACTCTTTATTTTCAATACGGACGGCTATCAGCTACAAAAAGAGTATAAGCCGTGTGGAGAAAGAGACAACAATCTATACATATTTTTACAGGGTCATAAAATTTTTCAAAAAATCTCTGCCAAAACATGAACGATAATTTATATATTTAAAATATACATATACTATATATGAACAGATACAAAACACTTATTCGTTAGCAATATGTATTTTTTTTTTATTTAACTTCGGTTTTGCCTGTTGCTTCGCATTGCGATAAAAAAGGACTTACATACATTACTTATCGACTGTAAAAAAGAAAACGGACCTAACTCACAGTTTTTTCAAAATAGCTTTTTTTCGATCACCATAACAATTTAATTCACGTTCTGTCAAAAACAAATATTTTTCAAATTTCAAATTAATAACTAAATTCAGCTTTTCAGTATGTAAAATAATGATCAGTAAAATTTTCGACCAGAAATATGAACTTCCAGCACATCAATTTTATAAGTTTTTCTTAAATAAATTATTGAACTCAGATCATATCTATTTAATATCAGATTTTGTATCTATTTAATATTTTGAAGTTGGCCCAAAATCATCAAATAAACTTTTTGTGTTTTTTGCAAAAATATTTTACTGTGCGATTTGTGTCCTTTTTCCTTTCTACAGTGAATATGATATTATATAAATCTGCACCTCTTTTTATTAACAATAAATATTTAAATCTTCATGCACTGAAGTGCAAAGTAACCTTGAAATGTTGTATTATTTGATATTTTAACTTAGGCTCAAAATCATTAAATCCTGTCCAATGAAATAATTTGTACTGTGTGGGTTACATCCTTTTCCCTTTCTACAGTCGTGTGTGGTACTAATATCAAAATCAGCATAAAATCAAGTCCAACTTCCGTTTGCAACATGAACATCCGTTCGTCACTACAAAAAACATTTGCTGTCAATTTCCAAACTGGATTAATACCATCCATTAACCCAAAAAAAAAATATAGTTGTTTTTTCTTATTACAGTTTTTTTTCTCTTTTATTAAAGATGATTGCTCCGCAGTCTTGTGGTATTTTTTTAGCTTGGTTTCAGTTAAATATATTATTTTTATGGCTTCGAATCTATTTTTGATCGGGTCCGCAGTGATTGATAGAGAAAAAATCGGTGACCGTAAAAAAAACTACGTCGGAGTGTATCTTTAATTTTTTTATTCTCCCTCTGATTTATTTTTTTAACTTTTCCAATGTTAGGACGGTTAAAAAATTCACGCTTTGAACTTAATTGATCGCCATCACCGTCAGATATATGTATGTGTTTAATTAATCAAGTTATATATATCTGAAAATATTCCAGTTTTTATTTTCTATACTGCAAACAGTTTAAACATTAAAGTAACTCTTCGACAACAAAAAAACCTTCTAAAAATTATTCGACAATAAAAATATATTCCATTAACCATACTATTAAATTAGCAGCGTGTTTTAATACGGTCGTAGATTGTATTTTTTTATGACTTCACTAAAAGTGTCTTGAAGTCAAAAATTAAATAGTATACATCGACTGTGGAAACGCAAAAAGGACGTAACCTACATAAAGTATACTTTACAGGAACCACAAGAAACGTGTATATAATAATTTTGTACCAAAGTAAAAATATTACACAGATACAAACTTAAAGTGCATGAAAACTAAAACTAGTATTTTATCAACCCTATTTGATGTTAATTCAATAAGTTATTTACGAAAAACTAATAAAATTGATGTGCTGGAAGCTTTTTTTTTTGGTTGTAAATTTGACAAACCAGAGTTTTTTCGAATTTTAAAGCTTAATTTAGATACTAATTCAGCATTTGCAGCTTATATCGCTTTGATAGAACACGTATTAAGTTGTATACATTGTGATTATTTAAAAACTGAGTGTTACGTCCTTTTTCTTCTTAACGGTCGATATATGTTTTATCCCTTTCTTATTATACTCACTACTTGGTTAGTATTGTTTAACACTCTCTTAAATTCAAGACAATCGTTTAAATTGGTGATTATATGCTAAAAAATGATTTTATCAGCGTCAAATATTCACTATAATTTGTATAATTATAATTTATATCAAAGAATCTTATCGATAGCTATTTTGATTATTGTTCGGTCATTATGTTCATATCTATGTAATATTTTGGTAGCAAAAAAATGATTAGTTTAGTGTAAAAATATTATTATATAGTATATTTTAAATCATATCCGATCCAAAAATGGAGTATATGAGAAAACTAGTTATCTCCCAACTGCTTAATATATTTGTTATTATATTGAATTGAACGTTATATGTCTTATGTATTAAAATATAAACACGATTGAAATGATTATTCCTTCACCGATCCAAATACTAAATCATTTCTTACCGATTTTATAATTTTGAAACAATTTTAAAGTACGGTTCTTGGCTGTATTTATTAAATATGCGATATGAACTAAATAAATCAGATTTTAAATTAATATTTATACTATAATGCAATGTATAGATACTTTTGTATTTAATATACATATTTGATTTTCGATAATTCACATAAAAATTCATATATCACCTACAAAGGTAAAGAAAGATGCATTATTTTGTTTCATAACAAAAATTAAATTGCCATATTGTCATGTAAACAAAAAACCTCATTTATCATTATAATAATGAAAATTTGATTTAAACATATAAAATAAATTTATGTTTTTACCCATGTTCGCCCCTAAAATGAAGCATATTGATATACACAATGTGAAGATATCTACTTAAAAAGTAGAGCATATAGATCCTTGCAATGTGAAGATATGCCATGGCAGATTATTTTCTCGAGAATTATTTGTCAGACAATTGTTCAACATAATAGGCACCTAGTCCTGCATTTTAAGATTTTTTTTCATCCGACAGAAATGAGAATCGAATTCTCATTCCCTGGATTGCTAAGCACATACGCTAACCTCTACGCTATTGGAGCGACACATTTATAATGTTACAGTAATTTTATTTTACTGTATATTTATGCACTTCTACTCTTTTTATAATCAGAATTCGTTACATCAAATAATTTTCGAATAAACCCTATTTGCATTAACACATCTTATGCAAGAAAATAGCACTTGAAACTTATTATTTACTGAAAATATAGTACAATGTAAACTTATTAAGTTGACATATTATATTGCCAACTTATAAAAGTTTAGTTTTATACTAAATTAATATAAAACACATTCATTGGTTTGCTCAGTAATTATCACATTAAAAACTATAATACAAGAAGTTAAATGAAGGTGTTATAAAAAAAAAATCTATCGACAAAAACTAGTTAACTTTTAAATTAAACATCTAATATATTTAATATTCTCGACTGATGGTGCTTGATGGAAATTGATTTTAAATTCTAAGTTATTTATACAATCATTATAGTCTCACACGTTTATAGCACGCTTGAAATTATACTAATAAATGTATAGTACAATTTCACTTTACGTTTGTGTTAACATAAATAAATTATACTCAATTTTACCACACTAAATTACAGAACTTTAATTAATTATAAATAGTATTTTAATCCGTTTGATGACGGACTTAAGCATTGTATTTTGAGTACACTTATAAAATATACTGCAACGTAAGCCGACGGAAACTTATCTAGGCGAAATTATTTACTAACAAAGTATCTTTAATAAAAACTGAATTATTATTATGAAATCATATAAATAATATAACATGGTAATGTCTACTATAGAATTATACAAGTTTTTTTCGTAATTTCACCATGGATTTTTAGCATTATAACATAGATCACCCCGTGCAACGTTACCATCAACTTTCAAATATGTATCCATTAATTTGTAAGGTCTATTTTAAAAAAACATGCAGTATTTTATCTTCACAAGTATCTTAAACATTTATCAAATAAAAATCATTTTAAATATGGTAACTTAATATAGATTAAATATTAAACAAGTTATCTGGTCACTGTACTGTTGAAGGAAGGTTTTTGAAATATTGTCAATTTATTAAAGACATTAGAGAATTTTTTTAGTTTTATTTATATCATTATCTACATTTACTATAAGAAACGGTATGTTAAATTTATTAAATGTGATTTTTGTGTTGTCATTAGTTTACTACGTCTTTTTACTGAGATTTCACTGTAAACTCAATGTATAAGTGCTAAATAAATAATTTTTAATTCTATAAACACAATTATAAAACGCACAAATATAATTATTAAAATAAACATTATGTTAGGTTAGTTAAAAAAGAGTTTAGATATTCTTACATTCAATTAATTAAAATGTAACTTGCTCTATACATAAAATAACTCAGAAAGTGATATAAAATGTATCTACTATAATCATATTAGTGATAACTGTTGTATGGATTTTAAAGTTATTTCAATTTTATAACTTATTAAACTAGTAACGAATATAATAAAGAACTTTTTAATGTATATGTATAAATAAAGCTTGGATCAACTTTTATAAAATTTCACTGATAAGTTTTAAAATAAATACAAATTAAATATGATACTATCTGTTGATAGTGTTGCTTGGATTTGTGACTTCAATGCTTCACTTAGTAAACTATACTATTCATTGTTTACCATGATGTATTAAAAAATATTGAATAAAACTTTAACACAAATTTCTTATATAATGTAAATTACTTAATAAAATAGTAGAATAGATATTTACCAAATACTGAATCGTAGATCATAAAGAACTTTAATATTAATTTTGTTATTAGTATAACTACAATTATAACACCATGATCAATGCATATATGAAAATATTTAATAAAAGCTACCCAACATTAATTAACTCTTCAAAAATGAAAATCTTACATATCCATATCAATCTACTTTATAGTGTATTTCACGATTGATTTGAGACAAAAAATCATTGATGGTTTTTTAATTGAAGGGTTTTTTTGTGTTCTAAAGTACGAAATAAAAAATTGTAATATTTACCATGAAAACAAAAAGATCAAATTTCACTTGTAAATAATTTTTGATACTTTTGAAACTGAACAATTTTTCTATTAAAATTTCTTTTATAATATCAACAATGATTTCTACGCGATTTAGCTTAGAAGTAAAATTTCTCCGATCTATCAACGAAGGCGGTGGATAGATCCATCGAGTGACTCGCGCGCGTTCGCCCCGTCTAGCGGCCGTGGGGCGAATGAGGTAAACCTCGGCTGACTGCCTTTTAGCAGCTTCTGACGCCTCGGCGGCTGCAGCCACTCTTGCGGCCGCATCCGCTAATCTCGTCCCGAGCTTTCAGAACCGGATAAAGCTTACAGGATTTTCTGCATTAGGGAGCTTTGCTATCTAATATTCCTAGCACATAAACGTAAGGGGGATTTTGAAATTCGGACTGCACAATCAGCATACTCTATACCAGGGGTGGGGCACGCATGAGCCACATTCAAGTTTTTCACATATTTTAAACAACCATACCATAAATTAATACAACATTTTAACTAAACAGATTCAAATTCGTATGAATCTAAAAAAATATTGATAGAGAAAGTTAGAAATATTTCCAAGAGATGGCTACGATCCTTATTAGGTTATATAACCTATTACCGATAATAATAATTACCGTTTGAATACTAAACTCACTTTATGGTAATTTTATGATTTCTTTTATGGTGTGCACTTTTACCATAATATATCGAAGTCCAAAGGAAAAAAACCTAGCTCACACAGAGAAAGAATATTACTGGATGCAAAATAATGTAAACGTTAAAATACACGAAAACTAAAACTAGTATTTTATTTACCTAATCTGATATTAAAATTTTTTTTGATATAAATCAATAAAAATTTTGTAGTAAATGTTTAGTAGTTTTTTTTGGTCGCAAATTTCACATATCATGAAAGCTAAATGTATGATAGATACTAATTTGGCATTTTCAGCTTGTATTCCTTTGATAGAACGTGTATCGAGTTTATTTATTTTATTATATATTAAAAACATTATAAATTATTGGTTCAAAGCACAAACCCACGGATAGTATTCATATACCCGCAAGTACAGAAGTCTCAGAAGTTTCTTCTGGGCCCTCTTTACCTTAAGGTAGTATTTCAACTATTTCGGGGCCCAGACAACCAATCCAGTCTCTAAACCGCTTTAAACTAATGAATTATACAGAGTTTTGAGTATTGCAACATCTAAAAAGATACATTGTGATTATCGAAAGAGGTATTTTGAAAAAAAAATATGTTTTTCAATAATCAAAAAGGTTGTGGTATATGCCACGTAACTATTTTAATTTCATACTACAGTCATAATAATATAAAATTTATACTAAACGTTAATGTGTTTCTGTAAATTTTCAATCGAGTTTTACTCAGTTAGATCAGAATGTGGTTTGGACGTCTTCTGCTTAACTACATCCAATTGTAACTAAAAAACAGCAAGAACACAATACATAACATGAATGTGTATCCTAAATTATTTAAAACTGGTAAACTTCCATATGTGAGATCACTGTTAGCGA
>JAGVSQ010008640.1:0-14235 GCA_022683975.1 Rhyacophila evoluta | reverse complement strand
TCCGCATTGGCATAACTACTGGCAGGATAGTCCTGCATTTAGGAATGAAAAACAGTTATCAGTCTTAGGTAGTTATCAGGCGCATACAGACCAATGTTAGCCAGAGCGGCAAAGTTACCTATTATAGGCTTCACTCTTATACGAACTATATACGAACAGTAGACAGTAAATAATTTTAAAGGTATTAATACAGGTGCCTATAAAATATTTATCCGTTCATTATCGAATAGTCAGCACTGTACGATACAATTGTATATGTATTTCGACCGTTTCCCTCTACTGTAAATTCGGTAATAACTTCAACACATATAGTAATACATTAAGACGTGTGTAAGCCTTAATATAATATTGTAGTTCTATATGAATAGAAACTTGAACAGGCGTCTGTTGGAGCCGTTGAAAGGGTCTGGTATAAATAATTTGCGTCACGTATGAATCGGGCCTCGCGCGCGAAACGCGGATGGTACGGAATGCGGGGAGCTCTTAACGCTTCTTTATCGAAGGCAACTTGGGACATTGTTACTTTACCATTGGCATGGTATTCGGAAATCACATCGTTTTCTATGGCGAGTACTTACTACCTGCCATGAAATAGTTTATAATCAAAACGATACTAGTACATTAAAAAAATGGATGGAAGTATCAATAATATGATTTTACTTGGCAGTGTTTTTACGTTAAGTAAACCCGGTAGCCTAGAGATGAGATTTAATTCTATATCTGTAGGATTTTATTAAATTCAAAGATGCACCACTGGACAACTAATAGGATTAACAATTTTCGTGAAACAATAATCTTTTCAGTGGTTAGTACCATATACTCCATTACCGGAGTGAACATTTTCACACTTAGGAGATCAATGTTCTCCACTTTTGAAATGAAATTGGTAAAAAAACATGCATATTAGTTATATCTTCACGGTAGAATTGGTTTCAAAAATGCCACTATCTCACAGTCTTGAGAAAGACGTATTTGAATATTTAGAGTTTGTAATTTTATGAGTGTACGTTTAATACTTTTTTCACAAAATTGTATCGTTCATATCTCAACAAATAATTAATTTAAATCTATCAAAATTTGTTTATTCATATGCCAAAATTCTAAATATGAGTCTAAATCATTATTTCATATGGGTGACTCGGCTCAAACCAACTTCTAAAGCGATTTTAATTTAGGTAGAATCACTGTATGATGAAAATCTCTGTCAACTCTCTCTACTATATTAGATCCTTGGTTTCTTGGGTCCATTTTTTCTACTGCAAATGCATCAATATAGTGATGTTAATTGCCCTATATCACAAGTTATATTGGAATTGGAATAATTGTGAAATTTATGATATTTATTTAACGCCTAATCAAATATCAAGCAAGTTCTCTTTTCTACTTTGCACTGAATGATATAGTAATAATAATGAATTCATATTATTATTATAAACGCATATATGATAAGCATAGAACTGATGCAATTAAAAAAAAATACATAAATACAATTCAAGCCACTATGGCTGAGCAATATGCTGTATTCGTTATGTTCAGGGCAGCCGTGTTTTATGTATTTTTATTACTATCAATAACACACACACTGCCTGGGCTAAAATTATTGGGTCTTTACATTAGACGTCCACCAATTTTGGGGGAAAATCGGAAGAAACAAGACTCGTAACAATATACAGCGCGATTTCAGGCTAGCTTTAGTATTATAGTAAGGAAAAGATCATAACTAGATGTGTCTAATACGAAAGTGTGTGAAAACATATTGGATTAAACCTTTTTTATTTTATAAAACAAAACAAAAAACATACTGAACATATCTGATTGATAGTATACTGTAATATTTGATAGTGTATAGATTTTCAAACGTATTATGTTATTTATTTTCATCAAACTCGTATTATATTATAAATATTAACTAAATAAACTTTTGTCACAATTAATGGTTTTAATTATGTTTACAATAAAAACTGAAATCAATTTATTTTATTTTGGATAAGTAGATTTGATATTTCTGCAGTGTAAAATAACCAGGAAAATGTTTTTTCTCAGCATGTAATATATTTTTTTATCATGTCTGCTCCGTAAGTGGAACACAGCTATACAGTGTGTATATATCCACCTCAGAAATAGAGTATATGGGTCTCCGCAATGTAAGAACCATGACAAACGTGGAAAGAACAAAATATGTATTACCACAAATTCAATATATTTTTATTTGGTCAGCTGTTATTTATACTACCTATTCATGCAGATTTAAAAATATATCATGTACATGTTTTTGTAAAAATAAAATACATGACCGTATATCGTATGTATTATAATATTTTGCACCACTCCAGTGGACGAGAGAGCATCCGTGGAGTGCGAGTTCGATTCCCATATCTGCTAGATATTTTAAATCCAAAAATACAGGATACGATGCCCACTGGGATGAACAATTGTTTGAGAATCAATTCTCGTGAAAAAGAATCTCTCAATAAATGTTTTCACATTGTAGAAATCCGTGTACTCCATTTTCGGAGCGAACATTTAAACATTATGTAGATCCATATGCTCTACTTTCAGAGCGACCATTGTACAAAAAATGATATTTCGAGTGTAGATAGTAAGCCAAGAACAAAAAATCGAATAATCAATGGAAATAATTAATAAATCATCTACATATTTTTTGACAAATTAACATATGGTAACGTGAACATTTGAAAAGATTATTTATTCTTAGTAACTTACTATTGAATTTAATAATCATCCCTATTGTTATAAACGAGATAAAACTAATTATAAATTTATAAATAAAAAGCTTCTTATAGGTATTCATTAAATTTTATTTTAATCTGAGCAGATTTTCAAAATTCCCTTTGATAATGACCTGAAAATTTATTTTTAGCCTTTTAGAAGCTGACGAAAATGAGAAGACATCAACGAAAAGAGAGACACGTGTCATTCCACGTTTATCCAGATACTTAGAAAGCTATTATTAACCTAACTTGGCAATATTGACGACATGGAGATAAATATAACCATGCTAAGGGACGCACCGAAAACAACTTGTTTTTTCGACAGATTTACACCTCATTTACAACATTTGAGAGACGATTTATAAAATAACACTGAATGGATTTTACTCGATGAAAATTATTAGTTAGTGTAATTTACGTATAAAAAATAACACAAACAAAATACGTATTTTACTGCAGAAAAAATACACTAAATTATACAATAAATTGAGTGAATTGTATTATCGTGTTATCGACATCAATAGTACAATAGAATCTTCATTAACTAAGCCTCACAGTATAATCGTATTGATTTCTTTATTTAAAATATTTGTTCAAATCTAGACTATACTCGCATTGGTTTATGTATATAAGAAAGAAGTGTCCTGGCTCCATTACACTACTGTGTAGAGATAATGTATTTAAAATTAAATTTAAAAAATATTTAAAAAACTAGTTCAGTAACTTTTAAGTCAACCCCAGATTTAACTATCTTTTTGTAATACGATAATTATAAATAGTATTAATTATTGTTTAACGTTTAAAGAAATATATTATAAGTATCATATTTATGACCGGAAATTCATTTACAGAGTGAAAAATGTGAAGAATAAAATCGATGGCATAATCCCATCATTCCAAACAGCTGTCTCGAATATAAGGATCGCACTGATGATTAACCAAAGAAGCAGTAGTAGAAGAAAATAATTCACCATGGTGTCAAGTATGCTAGATAAAAAACTACTTGGTGATCATAAAAAATTTGAATTGAAAATAAATGAATAATATATTGATCTATGTGTAATTTAATTTGGACGTAAATTCGTCATTTGTATAAGCTTTTATTTTAAGATGTTGATTCGCAAAATAAGTTAATATTAATGTTGAACAGGCTTTGATCAACATGTTTTAATTTGCATGGATGAATGCAAAAGTATTTGTAGACGATTTGAATTTGCAATATTGTCAATAGGCGATAAAATGTTTACAGTAATAAATAAAAAGTAAAAGCAGTTGGTTTGATTATTACAACGTTAAAAATTGCATTGTTAATTTCATTATATTTTAAGCGATATGTAAAGTGGATAGAAGCAATGTTCTATCGATCAGGAAGTGGGGACATACCAAAACACTTACATCAATAACCAATGGGCATGGTTACAGACAGATGCTTCCGTAAAAAATAATTACACGTGGAAAAGAAGCGATAACGGTTATGATTATCGAAAACAAGCGTGGTGAGAGTCGTTAAGGGTTGGTCAAAAGACCGAAAAGCTCTCATCCCCTACCGTATAAGGGCGTGCACGAGGACTGCAAGACAGAGGGAGGAAAGATACGGTTGCGATCGATCACTTCCAAGGGCCCTAAAACCTCACCCCATGACGGAATTACACCTAGAGACGGGATGGCTTCTTTCCCGGTCTCTTGGAAAAACTTCGTGAAGTGTCGCGATATATAAGGGTGGAAGAGAGAATTTTTAGTATATATTTTATTGAACTGAGTTATTTCAAAATGATTATATTACTACAAGTATCCATACAAAAGTAAGAAGAAACTTTCATAAATAATAAAATATAGCCTAAAGATTTTTTATCTCTAAGCCACTATTAATCAAAACTTACAATTTACAATGAATATGCGGTTAACATTTGGTGAGATATTTGTATCCAATATATATTTTTTGTCTCCCCGGTAGCGTAGTTGGTAGCATGCGCGCCTAGCGATCCGGGGAATGCGGGTTCGATCCCCCATCTGTCCGATTTTTTAAATCCGAAAAATACAGGACTGGATGCCCATTGGGTTGAGTAGTTTTCTGACAAACAATTCTCGTGAAAAATAATATGTCAAAACCTCTTCACAATGCGGAGAACCATATACTCCTCTTTCGAAGTATCTTCGCACTGTGTAGATCCATATGCTCCATGTTGGAAGCGAACATGGTTTAATATATATATATATGATATGTGAATTCAAATATATACCCAAGTATTCAAGTAAAAGTTTTTTTTTTCGTTGTTTTTCATTAATTTCCTAATACTTATATGAGGATTTTGGTCCTGCTGAACAATTCAATAAATGTATGATACGTGTTGTCAACTTATAGCCAAAATTATACGAATTTGTGAAATATGAATTTACATCAGATTATACGTAGATTTCGTTCGTGTAATGGAACGTTAAGACGTCGAATGGTAAAACTATTGAGCGTGTATTTATACATTATATGGTACAACTTAGCCACCCGCGAAAATATATACCATTTTCCAAAGGAAAATGTATTCCCAATAGTCACAAAAACAATCGCATCTACATCACTTTGAAATAGGCATCAGGATAGATGCAAATACGGAGAAAGAAGAAATCCAGTGCTACAAACAGCACTGCAAAAAAGCGACAGACCCATTACAAAGTAAATCAAACAAGTTGTATCGATCCGGAATACTGAAAATGCCGTCGAAATAAAAGATTTCGTCCAGCTAAATTTCCGCATTCACTATCCGGAGAGACGTGATCTAGTTACAAAAACTGCCGGTCAAAAAAAATTAAACAAGAAACGAAAGGATAGCTTGAACGCAATTTTATGGGGTTCGCCATACACATAAAGCCACTCAAAGTTGCACACACTGTAAGTGAATAAATAAGTTGAAAATTAAATTATGTTTATGGCAAATACGATCAAGACAACTCCACGCATATACAAATGCGTACAAGACAACTGTACACAACACGGTTGCAGACATATAGGACTTACCAGAGAAAAATTTTGTGATATTTTATAGAAAATTTACAGCACAGGAGGATGTATATATTTTATTTAAAACAACAATTATTACAATAAAAAAACGGTTAAACACACAAGTAACATCAATAAATTTATTAGATACATTATTATTTTATTAAATTTCGGATCTGAACTACCAATATATTTACTGACAAGATTATTTTTACCGTATAGACATGTCTTCCTAGAAATATTGCAGTTCATATTCATGATGTTCTTGTAAGTAGTTCATTGTTTGATGGTTATCAAGAAGAGCAAGATAAATTTAAGTTTTTGATGCGGATGTCTAATTTGCAATAATTTATGTTGAGGGTTATGGTTAGGGATTCATTGTTAATGCATTTTATTTGTGAGTATCTCGTGAGATATTTTTTTACAATAATTGGTAATCAAACAATCGTCCAATCAATTAGGAGTCCAGTTCTACCCTACGCGGTATCGTTAATTTGTTTAAACACATGCGGCTGCGGGGTTCTGAAACCGTTAGCAATAAAACGCGCCCACTTTATCAATCAGTCTCCAGTCATTATGAGTAAAATACCTGTATGTATGTATGTGTATATATTTTACAACTTTCTATAAGTAACCACTTTTAAAATATCAAAATGAGACTTTATGTGTGCTATGTCGAAACTGCAACCGAAATGAAGAGTAAAAACATAACAAAAACCACCAAAATGCGCCTGGAGTTTCCTATCTTTTTTATAGACATTTGCGCCGCAGAAACATGGGCCACAAAGACAAGAGAAAAACAAGGAATGGACGCATTTGAAATATTGTGCTAAGGGCGTATGTCAAGTGTCATATATTTTGATTTATGCAATTCCTAAAAAGTTATCTCACAGCGTGGGTTTTAACGTTTTTCGTCGATATTGGGATTGTGTGTAATACAACTAGATCTATCTACCCACCGGTATAAATTTTAGTTTCTTAAAGGATCTGACAAAAACAAAATGATATTCCATCGAATATACATATGTTATTTATTTGGGCACCGTTTATATCAAAGGTAATAATCACTTAAAAACTTCTAATAAATCTACCCACCATACACTGTTGTAGGCGGTATCCAGAAGCAATCTAATTTACAACGTATTACTAATTTAATAACACTGGTAGCGTAGATGTCACCGTGCGCGCCTGGCATCCGGGAAATGTGGGTTCGATTCACGGATCTACCGGATTTAAAAATATCATAAAATGTAGAACTGGACGGATACCTATTTGGATAGAGAAATTGTCTGACAAACACCTCTCGTGAAAACTAATCTATCAAGACATGTCTTCATGTTGCGGAAATCCATATATTATATATACATAATTTCAGAGTGGATATCCCCACAGTGTGTAGATCCATATCCTATACTTTCGGAGCAGACATAGTATATAATATATTAATTAGTCTACTATGTTATCATACATTGAAATGTTCAAAGTTTAAAAATACTTATTTTGGTCAAACGACTTTGTGAAGCAAAGCTTGCTCGGCTATCTTTTTACGGATTGTGCTAAGTTAGGTTAGGTTAGATTAATTTAAATCAGTTTCATGTGTGTTTGGAATATTTATATTCATACCAAAATACTCACGTTTAAGCTCGATGAGTTAAACATTTTTTTAAACGATACCAACTAAAGCAATGCTCATGATAACACCAAAAGTATTAACATTACAATGAATTGATTAAACAACTCTTGCGTGCGGAAGCACATTTTGTTTCATAAATTTTACACAATAACTGCAAACGGAAAATTGTAATACGAGAATGTACGTCCTTTTAAAATCTGTTGTGTTGAAAATCCGCTTAAAATATATACACGATCCCCCCTATAGACACTTACTACTGAAATTGTAATGTATTAGAATAGCAAACGGAAGGCGGTATAGATTTCGAATGATATTTTAGTCGTTTTAGTTTACGTAGTATTATAGATAGAGACCAAAAACCCCATGTTTGTTTTACGTTTAAGAGATCACTGCAAGCAATACGTAATACGTGGAGCGTAATCCAACGACAATTTATTTAGGTGTAATAAAAGTCAGTCGTCGTCGGCGGCGGGTCGTAATCTTTCATTGCGTCGACAAACTATGGCCAGTGTTTACTTTCTCCCGAATAAGAGGTTGGAAGAAAAGAATCTTTATGATATACAGCTGTACAGGCTGTTTGTAAGGGATGAAATAATAGATATATGTGCTTTCGCAGCATGAGAAAAACAAGGAATAAAAATACACATTTTAATTTTCATTTCGATGTACAGTACACGTGGAAAGAGCGCTTCTCAATAGTGGATCGCAAAATAAAATCAGATTTTTTCGCTCGTTAAATGTGATTCATTGAATTTTATTTGGATCATCTCGTTTTTTGACAGCTATAATAATTTATTTTTCGGATTATTGTTATCTAATTTACGGGACAATAGCATGAAACCATTTTGAAAGCATTGTCTTAGATTACCTATATGGATAGCGAATATTACTAATGACAATAATTTGATCAATTAATATTTTCGACTGGTGGTGCTTAATTTTAAATTCTAAACTGCCCACATATAATGTAGCCTGAAGATGCCGAAAGGCGAAACCCGGGTCGCTAACAGTGATCTGGAGTAACAGTGATATAGAAGTTTACCAGTTTTAAATAATTTAGAAATAATTTTATCGTTTGGAGATGTCACTATGCTTTTGCTGTTTCATGAATCAATTTTAAATCGAGGATTTTTTTTCTTCCGTAAACAGTGTCTTTTCAAACACTTTAATTTATATTCTAATAGGATAGGGACAGTATGGTGCATTTATCCAGCGGATACACATGTATACTCGTATAAGATACTTTTGAGCCCTGAGAAACATAGTATTAAACATTATTTTACGGGGTTGCAGCCCTTAAACCCACGTCTCGCAGATTAACTCTCAAGCGTCTGCTGTGTGATGCCTTATGAACAAGTATAATAATTAACTCTGTAAATTATTAGACCACTATAACAATATTTATTATAATATATTGCAGTCTGCTTTCAGAACTAGCGGTGATTTAAAACATGTGTTTAAACCAAATGCTACTCTTTTAAATCATGTGGATCTCACGACGTACTTATCATAGCAGATTATTTCACGAGAATGTTGTCATTCAATCGTATAACACACTAGAAATCTAGTCATACATCATTTGTACCTTCTTATACAACAACGGAATTCGAACACGCGATCTTCCGTAACGAAGCGCGCACGGTCACCAACTCCGTCACCGAGACGATGTCAATATTATATTATACTATACATACAACGCTTATGACATATTTATAATAATACACATATGTTAAAAAAAAAATCTTCGTAATTAACAAGAAAATTCAACATGCAAAAATCTCTATATGGAATATATTTAATTTTATTTTAATGTGATATATCGCGAAATATCACAATATATACGAATATAAAATAAACTACGATACAAAAAATACTGCCAAGTGTCTACATAAAAGTGTATTCAACATAATATCTATACCCATAGTGAATCCGTGCTGGGAAAAAAAAATTACTCGTATGGCAACAAATTTTGAATTAATTAAAATTCGAACGAAATTATACTATAATTTCATTAAGTGATGCTGTCACTGAAGTGGCATACAGTTGATTGAACGATTATGTCCACATTATATTCACATAATAAAGTTTCCCTTTAGAACAAAATCCATGGCGTTTGCCAAAACATCCTGTAAAAAGAAACAAAGAAATTCCCCTCCTGTTCATCTCATTTGGGAGAATTGCATGGCTCACAACAAAACAATGTCCTGTACATAAATATGTTTTATATTGGACAGACAACTGTAGGTTGTGGGGGGAAATCCTTGCTACTGTAATACTTCAATGAGAAAGGAGCATTTCAGAGATGACTTTAAGGGTTAACCGTTATGCCCGAAGGCTATTCCGGATACAGAATGGCTCTGTTTAACCTTTATTGGCCAGTTAGAACAAGACGATCTAATTTAATTTAATTCAGACAGGGCCCCAGAGTCCTTTCAATTATGTGCCATAAAATCGAAATGAAGAATAATGATTGATAATTGTCTCTGGTTATTTCTTTGTAGTAGAAAATATTTCTTCTACTATATTGCTTTATTAAAGATAGTTTATTACCCGAACAAAGTTTACATATAAAGATGTTAGATGCGTATTTAATTCATAATACGCAGCATTTGCATTGTTAAGTTTAATGTTTAAATAGCATAGTATCCATATAGAAGTACATTTTGTGTTTGAAATTAAGGAAAGTTTTTTATTGCTGCCTGACCGTAAAGCGGCATGTCAGATTCAAAGTTCTTGTCAGTTAGTTGGCGTTAAAAGTTAAAAGGTTAAAGGAGCCTGAATAGTAAAGGGAATGATACACAAATTCTCGGCTTTTACTATATGTAAACTTGGGTATTCATATTTATGCTGTCCTCCTGATGACTGAGAGGTAATAACGCATCCTTTGATGCTAGATAATGCGGATTCGAATCTTAAGCTGCACAAGAAATGTAAGTACTACATGCCCGATCATTCAAGCAACCTGTGTAAAAAGTATTTCAAAGATACTTTTACATTGCGGAAATCTAAATACTACAATTTCTGAAGTGGACTAACTGCTAACATGTTAACATCATTTATTCTATTCACACAATTTGTCATAAACAAAAAATAAAACATTTAAAAAAATACTGTGGTGAATATGATAAGATTAAATAGGTTAAATTAAATGTAATTTTCTTATTTTATTTTGTGGTCGAGATATACAATGTATATATTTTCATCATATTAACGAATACAATATGAAACGAGCTTCACATATAAAGATAAAGTTACTGCGTAAAATGTTTACTATTGAAACACAAAAGAATAGTGAAGGTCTTTTATAAATATATTTAATGCTATCATCCAGTGTTCCCAATTTAAATTTTGTACAAAGCTCTTGGCTGAAAACTTTTGATTTATATTATGTTAACAAAAGTAATATATTTTGCGATTATTATTATAATATCAGTGTGGTGACTTTGTGTCTGGAGTATACAACAACAAAAAAATACGGTCGGTGAAAATTTCGTTACATAATTCATATAATTAATTTAAATATGCGTATGTATATATTCAGATAATTAAAACGAACTTTTACGTATTATAAATAACACAGTGATAATAATCCTTGATGTCTAGCTTTAAATTAAATGTGTTCTATAAGGAATGATAACATTAAAACAAACAAATGAAAGCCGCAACCATAATGGGGCGAACCAAGCGATAGCTTAAGTAGAGGGGTTTAAAAGGACTGCAATTAATGATATCTTGTGGTTTAAAATTTGATTCAACCTTTATCCAACCTTGACTATACAAGTAGAAAAGCTATCAACGTTGGTACGATTTGAAATAAACTTTCTAGGTCGTCTGCCTAATGATGTCAGGTCAAAATTCAATGCTTTGTTAGATTGTAAAATAAGTTAGGAAAAAATATACGTTTGACATTTCTATTTGCTATAGTTGGCGAAATATTGGTTGAAGTCGTGGTGGAGAATCCAGTTGATAAGAGCGAGCGCTTCGGTATTAGAGGTCGGTTATTCAAATATCGCAATGTATAAAGGATAAAGAAAAACCTGAGACCATTTACCCTACTAATTAATAATTACTAGTTAATAATTTTAGCAACACACTTAAGTAGATCTCGGCATAAGTATTTATTGTGAGAATTAGTATTAACTTACATTCCTGGCATATAAAATATTGTTTGATACCAGACATTTGAGATACGCCTGATTAAAGCCGGTTGGTCGGTAAATAGTGGACTTTATGCTGATTTATGACAAATAATTCCCTTTAAAAATATGAGAGTAAATCTACATATTGTTGATATCCACGTGATCTACGTGTGGGACGGATGATACTATAACGAATATATAAGGCTATCATCGATGTTGCTTAAATTATACTGTCGATTCACTCAGCGATAAGTTGGTTAGTATTTACTCCACATGTTTAAAACATGTCGTATAGTTCATATATACCATAAGTGTACTTTTTTGTAGCAAATTAGCTAAATGTGAGGTTTTATTCTAGTCTCTATACAAGGTCGATAAGTTCCCAACGACAATAAAACCCTATAAAAAGTGGATTTGAAAATTACGAATTACTTATTAATATCGTAATTAATTATAAAATAAAAATAAAGTAAAAATAGGAACTAGACGACTCAATTCATTTACATTGTTTGAATGATTGAAACTATAATATAATTATTATGGCATCATTTCACAATTAAAGCTGACATTTCAAAATCAAATCTGTACACTAAATAAAAAACTGCACTATTCTGCAATAAGTTATTAAATGTTTCAGTAGAGTAACTGTACTGATGTTAAATGTATGATAACAAACATTTAACTTGCCATTTGAGGTAGTTGTTTTCTGCATAAAACAGATGATAATAATAAGTTAATTTTGTAAAAAAATGCTTACAAACGTGAAACATAATAATTGTAGCATACATATACAGTGGCGTGTCAATGCAATTCACGACCATTTCAGCATTAAACTATCATATTTTACAACAGTACTGTCATAAATTCACAGACAATAGCTTTTCGTACGAAACGTACCGGATTTTCAATGTGTTGATAGAATAAAGTTTATATTGCTCGTGATAAAACTTACCACTGTGTGGAAACTGCTGCTGTAAAAACTTCAGAATACACTGAAAAAAGAAGACACGAAATAATTAGTGATATAATTCTACAAAAGCATGTTATTTTACGGTGCCAACACATTTCATACAAGTGGCTATTATAATGGTTGACCATTATTATTTTGTTGGTAAATTTTATCACAACAACAATGAGAGAGTAATATATGGATATAGTTAAGCAGAAGACGTCCAGCCCACAATGTATCAACTGAGAAAAACGTGATTGAAATTTTAAAATAACAAATTATCATTTTGTATGATTTTTATATTATCAAGATTAGTATGAAATTTTAGAAAAAAAAAGGATTGAACGAGTGCAAACGTTAAATTTTCTACTAAAAAACAAGTTATTCAACTTTGACATGAAAGTTGTCACAAAACGGATGACTTACATTGTTAAAATTTACCAATTAAAGTAACGTCTATTGAATGTTATTTGTAATCGAGTGTTTATTAAGTTATTCAAAATGATAGAAAAATACCCTAATTGAAATTAGGTATTATTATCTAATGAAAATGAAATTTTCTAATTATTTCTTTCTAAATGATTATTTCAAATTAGGTATTAATTAACTAATGAAAATGAAATTTTCTAATTATTTCTTTCTAAATGATTATTTCAATTAATTATATAGACTATATGATATGTTATAATATACAATGTCCATTTTAAATGGAAATGTATAATCAAAGCATTTATGTTGTTGAAAATTATTTACGGAGTTAAGTACTGATAGATGCATCATATTCAGAATTAGTGTGAGCCATGCAAGTCTAACTTTATCTTACTCTGTGAGCATATGACGACAGGCGAAGAGATTTTCACGAATCGATAAACTCTGTATTGACAAATAATTTTTAGTACAAAAAAGAAATAATTTTCAGATAAATGGTAAATATGCATATAGAGATTGATTACATTTGGCCACAAAAAAGACAAAAGTTTTCATATATACCACACGTAACTAGTACATATATATAAAATATTATAAACTTTGTATAATATTTTGAAACCATATTATGAAAAAAAATTAAAGTTATGTTTGCATTTGCCTATATGTAATTCAACATTATAAAAACTAATACAGTTTGTTAAAAAAACAGTTCAAAACATTTTTAGTTTATCAACAGAGAATTTCAAATTACAATAGGTGAATTGTATTCACTCGTTTTGTTTTACAGTTTAACTCAGATAAGTGTCGTGGTTTAAATAAGCACGTTGAAGTAAAAGTCAAATGGTTAAAAGTTACGGATCGTATCCACACTCTTAAAAAAACATATTCGTTATCCTTTAGTTTGCAAAAAGTTATTTCACAAAACTTCTACTATAAAAAGATTAAATTTAATTATTAACTAGCGTAAACTGGGGAGGAAATATGTGGCCTTCGTTCGAACTGTACAGAATTATTTTGATCTATACAAAGTTGATAACAAGTCTGAAGAAAATAAATTCAATAAGGACCCGAGGAGAATAAATTGATTATTAGTTAAGGTTGACGCAATGGCCACGTTCAGCTCAGGTGTGCTTTAACGTGAAGTTTTGTTTTTATTCAATCACCAGGGGCGTGGATTTCTTTAATTTACTGAAAAATACTTTTGATTACATATCAGAACGATGATACGATTGCTTTTCGATATTCATATTAACAGCGAATCGAGCACGTCATCATGTCTTTGTAAGAAATACCATATCGTCGTATAACTGGCAAAAGACGTTAAAGTGAAAAAGTGAGTTTTGAAATAATCGAGTTTTAAT
>JAGVSQ010008639.1:0-14236 GCA_022683975.1 Rhyacophila evoluta | reverse complement strand
TTTCGGCGGATATATTCGCCATGTGCACTGTGTTACGCACTATGCCTCGCGGATACATACGTCATAAGCACTAAAGAGGTTAACATTCTCGAAAAGTATTAAATAAAAATTAGGAAACAATTTACCATCTCCAAATAGTGTCCCTCATTGAGCTGATGTATTTTTAATGAAATTTGTATTGATTAGAACAATAGAGTACGCTCTTGCAAACTTTCTCGCAAAGTGATTAATAAATAAGTGGTCATTCGTTTTACTGATGGGATTTGAATCACGAGAAACTTCCTCCTGTAAGCTATTCAAACTTGTTACGTGTAAGCTTTTGTTTCCAAAAGTTTTCTTTGCGAAATGTTGCAAGTTCCCATTACGACATCATCAGAAAACTTTCAGATGAATCAGCTAGTTGATAGAAACTTTTGAAACAGATATGTGGGTATATTTCAATTCATGTTTTATATTATTTATACTAAGTTATATTTATAAAAAGTGATGAAATACTTTTATTTAAACTTATTCAGTTGAATGAAAGATGTTCCGAACGAAAAATGATAAAAAGAATTAATGCCAAAGTTAACGATATATTAATGATAAACTTATGTTTTATTCATTGGTCAAAATTGTGTTCTTAGAAAGTTTGTCGACTGGTATTTTCATCCTCAATTCTTTCGTCTTGCAATGTTTTTTTAAATATATTTAATTACACTGACTTGTGATTCAGAAGATGTGAAAAGATATGCCGATAGATATCTCAGCTGTTATGCTATCAAGAAGAATGTCCTCGACAAAGATTCTACAATGACTCGAAAGGCGAAATGGCTTTCGACAAAATGTAGAATTATTACTCATTTAATTATGTTTTGATAATCTTTAATTATCGTCGTCAATAATTATTGTTACACTGAACTTTAACTGATGATAATTTAATTGAAGTCATAAATATCCAGTGATTTAATCCTACGTAGAATTTATCAGAGTGATATTTAAATGTAACCTCCCTTTTATCGTCATATTCGAGAAAATATTTCCTAATGCGATTTAAAATCTTTAAAAAATTAACAGCAAAATATTTGTTAAATGTGATTGAACAGAAGTTAAAAACAGCGCCCTGGCCCCATTGTAACACTGGATATATCTTATGTATGGTAACTACTATATATGAAATATTTATTTATTGAATTATGGTGCAAATTATTTACGAATTTTGTTTACATTTAGACTGTCATCTTACGACTAATAATACAATTGATTCCGAATGAAATGTCAACACAGTGGCTTCGATATTTTTTCACCAATTTATATTTATTAATCAAAATCTGTTTCGTCGATTACGTTATTTATGTTTAAATTTGTAGAGATGCATAAACCAATATGTTAATATTTAAATACAACGACCTTCGACCAAGGATTAACAGTAGACTAAATAGTTATATAAAAACGTGTTCTATGATGCCATATGTATAGTTATATAGATAGTATAATACAACATCATTTGTATATCTCGAACGTGCTTATACTATGTTGTGGTGCAGTTTATGCCGGCGTTTATAGACCATAGACTTTCGCGGCGGTCCCACTCCTACATCATTGTCTATTATTAACCATTTCCGCTCTATCATTATGACATCTATTACATTGGAAATGTTTCCCAAAGTGTCGTGCGCCATTGTACAACTTAGCAGGAAGTGTCCTATATATGGCGATGGTATTAATGTCAGTGCGTTTTTATTATTTATTTATCACATTATTCGTATCCATTAGTATAATCATAACAATTATTAATAACGCACCAAGTACTATAATGTATATTTCTGCAAACAAATTATCTAATAAATCGAATTATACACTTTTATCCGCTATTAACTGTATGTAGAGTCAAGGCAAAGAAACAATTACAATACGCTTAAATTTTTAAACTTTGCTAAATAAAATAATAGTTTTTACCAAAAATTAACCAAGGTTGTTTATAATAAAATAATACAGCTGTTATCTTTCATTACATCTAGAAATTTTCCTCTAAATGTACATATTATGTCTAGAGTTTATTACTACTTTTTTGATAATAAAATATTTTTTATTCAGCCCCGAAGCAAATGGATTGTTTTGGAGGTTTTTACGAAATGTAAGATGTCGCTAAGCCAGTTTCGATTAAAATGACTATGCTGTACCATTTTGAGCAGTCCATTTTGCGAAGGCGCCGCACGATAGCAGAACGACGGCGGCAAAACGACGGAAACAGAGAAACAAAATAGCATAAAATAGATGAGTGAGCAAGTGAGTTGGGCAGCGCGGTAACACGTTGCCGTTACAACAACTTGCACACTCACATATTTATTGCTATTTTGCATCTCTGTTTCCGTCGTTTTGCCGCCGTTCCTCTGTCACCGCGTCATCTATCGTGCCTAACTCGTCCACAGCGGCGATGGTATTTTAAATATTTTTCAACTACAATTTCGTTAGGATTCTAACACCGCCACTACAAGTTATTAAGAAATCTAATGGAATCTTATGAAAATTTAATTTGTCTTTTTTACCATGCTTACTCCGAAAGTGTACCATATTATGAATCTCCACAATGTGAAGAAATGCGTTGACAGATTATTTTTCACGAGAATAGGTTGTCAGACCATTGCTTGACCCATCCAGTCCTGTATTTTCTGATTTTTTTTTATTTATTTAGGAATGAATTAAATTAATAATAATAATTTTAATTAATTGTCTCCCCGGTAGCGTAGTTGGTAGTGTGCGTGCGCCTAGTAATTCGGGGAATTCGGGTTCGATCCCCCATCTGCCGGGTTTAAAAAAATCCAAAAATGCAGGACTTGGATGCCCATTGCGTTGATTAATTGTTTGACAAACAATTCTCGTGAAAAATAATCTGTCAAGACGTCTTTACATTGCGGAGATCTATATACTCCTCTTTCGGAATGGATATCTTCACACTGTCTAGAATCTAGACTCTAGATCCATATGCTCCACGTTGGGAGCGAACATGATATAAAGAAATATTTACTATTATAATAACAATATAATTTTTTACAGTGGTATTTGGTTATATAGTATCAGTCGTATTTAGAAGATGCTCGAATATTAGAACGATTCTTCATGCAAACCTCGTGTTTTGAAATTTATACTATTAACCTTTTTGAAATAATATCCACATTTTATGGTTATAAGCGAAACCCAAGGAGCCTTCTTTAGGAGATTTTATCCCGGCATTTTAACATTTTTACGTCCGTTATTTTCCATCATTCGCAAAAATGGGTTATAAGAGGATAATATTATCATAACTTCTGCACGGTTTCCCATTTTCTTGTAAAAACACCTGATCCCAAAAGAATGTTTTTATTGTGATATCCACACCCTCACACTTCTCTCTTTCTCTTTTCTCCCTACAGTGTCTACCTCTCTTCTTCCCTGTCTTTTCGCTTTGACTCAATAACCTATTACTTCAGTTTGTCTCCGTTGGCAGCGCCACCGTCAAAACCGAAACACTTTTTTCCTTGTCTGACTGACATTTTATTTTACAAGTATTTTCAATATTTTACACAAAAATATCGTGCATGCGAAATACACACGCACAAATATAGCCTTGCTGCTATCAATCTTCTAATATTATGATAAAATTTAATTCCTAAATGGAACTAGCGAACAATTTTGTTTAATTGCATGTTATATTTTCTCTCCCTCTCTCGTTTATCAACCCCCGTATGAAATTATTTTCACTAGTGTGCCAACATAATGTAGACTGTCTCTTTCAGATGTAATAGAGTTTGATATTACAATGTGAAAGAGAATTCTCAATGCTCTGTTCTGTCCTTAAACACAACGCTAACGTCACTGCTCCATAACTATTGGTTGACGTGCCGGAAAAAATTATACAAGAAAATATATATATTTTTTTTGATCGGGGTTTTATCGACTGTATTTAGAGATTATGTATATCTTCAGATGTAGACGGTGGCATAACTGCTTAAAATTAAAATTTTCAAAATATTATTTCAATAATTTGAAGAATTATTATATTTTACTTTACAATAAAAAAAGCATGCGCTTAATAACTGGAAGTGGCTGTTTGAAATTCTATAGTTGCGCAAGAACTCGGGTCAAATTAAAGATGAAGGACTAGATACTTTGGGTGATAAGCTGACAACGGACTCTCGTAAATACAATCCGTCTAGATAAGCGTTCACTATTTGCTCATACTATATATTCGTATATTTATGCCGATTTCCTCCGATTGATTTAGATGACGCAAATTGATATATTAAATTATGCCTTCGCGTTATTTTTAACATACAGTGGTCTCACTGGAAAACACTAGTTTTTCGTGTGACGCAGAATCAAAAGTGTATAGTGAGATTCCACCATGTCAAAAGCGTTAATGCAGACGGGGCTTGAAAGTCTTTATAATATAATTTGCCGAATATTATAAGATGAGGCACTTGCTTAGTTTCATACTTTTTGAGATCTATTAAAAAATGTCCATTCATTTGTAATTGCTCATTAATATCGCGAACCGTACGTTTTCAATAACTGCATGTCTGGCATCTGCCTTGTTGAGTGCATCCTGCTCTTGCACCTTTCCCTTGTCTCCTTTCGTCTCTCTTACGCCCCCCTTTCCATAGTGTGGTGCGTTTACCTCGTGGTTGCAGTGCGTTCAAGGTTCGCGCACCGCCTATTTCACTATTTTAGTCGGGCGGCAAACGCTCCCGTGGGCGGTTGTGTGCGGAGTAGTTGGTTGTTCAAAGTATCGTATTGATGTGATGTTGCACGAACTCTTCAAAATGTCCATGTTATTCGTGTGCAATGTATGAGAAACACAGTATGCCCTATTTATATACAGACTTTTATATTAAGCTCTACATATTTATAGTTATTTCCAATTTTGTAGACTAATCCAAGAATATAAAACACAAACATTAGTACCATCTTTTAAACCACGAAAAAACTACATTTCATAGTTTCATAGATAGAACTGTCTCTTATAAACAGTTCTATTTTGTCGCACCATACTGTTTTTTTTGAGACATGAATTTGTTTTAACATAATACGTAAATACGTAAATGTTTATTTTTTTAACTAGGGCAAGTATGCGTTTTCTATAAAATAACCTCCAAAAATCTGTTATCTATGTATGTATTGACTGAGAAACTATGCAGTAACGTACGGTTCTGTGTTTTCTCATTGTACATGATTTGTATGTTTTCGTTGTAGGGTCAAAATTAGTTGTATTTTCTTTCTATGAGTACTAGATAAATCTGTGAGAAAATTAAGATAATAAAGAAGGTATTTGAATTGGCTGCAAATAATCTTGAATTCTTTTAATTTATCCCGAATGTAATTAATTCTTGACATAAATGTCATGTCAACGGCCAAATTCGTTGATAATACACTTTTTATTTGTGCTAAAATTCGAATTGAGTGGTGAGGTATTTGGATATGTGACCACTATTCTGGGGTCATTTATCTGGCTTCGTGACGATTACCTTCGACTGGCAGTGATTGGAAGCCATACTAGATTGGGTTTTATGAAATTTGACAATAATTTACTGTTTACAATGAATGTCATATCGTTTATGAAATTTTAAAGATAACGATTCACTACCATATTCACTTAACTCACGCCGTATAGATTCTAACTGAAGCTAATTTAATCTTATGAAATATTGTAATTTAATAAATTATCATTGCATGGTTTTCTATCCGATTTGTGGATGATTTGTAAATAACTCGATCTCATTTCCTCTTTCTTTTTTTCAGTGGCGTTGCCGTGCTGAGTTGCACCGAATCCAGCGGCAGTGACATTACAGAGCCGGGCTCGCCGTACAGCCCCGCGTCGAGCGGCTCTGGACTGTCAGAAGAGCGAGTCCCCGCGGGCACTCCGCGCCCCCGCCCCCGTCTCCGTCCGGCGACAGTCTGGCCCTGGGCGTCGCCCGCCAAGCGCTCCCGACCGTCGGAGCCTCCGCCTGCCCGGAATGCCGGCGGTCGCGCACCCGTCGCCGCCAAAGCGCAGCCCGTCTACCGCAGAACGTCCGTCGCGGACATGCCCTCCGAGAAGAACCCTCCCGAGTCTCGTCTCCGGGTCGAAGACTCACTGCCGCTGCTGCCCGTCGACCGCAAGATCTCAGACCCCGCGCCGCGCCCGAACGACTCCGAGCAACTCAAGATCCAGCAAGGTAGAATCACGGAATACTTCAAATCTCAGATGAAGCCCAGCAACGGTATGAAGCGGGACATCGCCGCCTGGATCGATAGAGCCGTCGACGGCAAGGCGCGCAACGAGGCTACCGACAACCTCGAGAAATGCATTTCCTACATCTCGCGGACCATCGCGCCTAAGATGCCCGTCGAGAGAGATAAATTGGAAAGGAAGCCACCCGAACAGTTGAAAGTTGTCACGCCGCAGTCCGTCGAAGATCTCCGAACGCCGCCGCTCCCCGCTTTTATTCCTCCCGTCACCGAAAAGACTGATTCTGGTACTTTCACAACTCCAGAAAAACCAGTAAAAGACAGGCGAGTCGTTAAGAAACCAGCTGAAAAAAGGCCTAGATTGAATGCTGAAGGGAAAAAAAATGCAACCAAAGTGCGGATTTCACAAACTAAAGATGCCAGTAAGCCCAACCCGCAAGTGAATGGTACCATACCCGTCACATTTCCAACACTGCTTGAATCAAATGACGGAGGCGATCGTTTCTCCAGCATTCACCACCACATGCGAGAGATGTTTATGAGAGCTTTGACTCCACCCAAAGAACCTGTCAAAATGCCTGAAAAACGAGAAAGGCGCCCACCTGTCCCCCGGAAAAAGCGAACTCCAAAATTCAACACAAAACCGGTAGAACTCACATGTAATGATCCTCCAAAAGGACTGAATGTTCCTCAGAATTCGACTCCCGCCATACCTCCAGCTATTCCTCCGAGTGGGTTAGTGCTTGCTGCGATTAGTATTCCTGGTCAAAACCCACCACAGCAGCAGCAAAATTGTCAAAAATCGATGAACAACCCTTCAAATGTTCAGTCAAAGATGGATGGACAGTTCATGATCATGCAAAACATCAATGCTCTTGTTCCGATTCCTAATTTGATGAGGAAAATGGGCCAACCGGCAATGCAACCTCTCACAGCACAAAATGTAATGCAGAGGCCTAATGGTGCATTAAATCCCATGTTTTTTAACGGCGCTTTACTAAAGATTAACACTCCCGTACCGCAAGACCTGTCTAGTCTATTGGCAAAGCAAATAATGGCAAACACCTCCAACAGGCAAGGGTTTCCTGTCACTCCTAAAAATATGGCAACTGGCATGCCGACTGTAGTAGTTTCGAAACCGAATTTTGCTGTCAATCTGAATCGCCAAGTGTTTGTCTCCTCGTCAGGGTTCATATTAAATCCGGTCCCCAATGTTGTCACCACACAAACAAATCCCAGTCTGTCACATATGCAGCAGGCCTTTGGAGGAAATGTTGTGTTCACCACGCCTATGAACCACAATGTCCATCTCGCTTCTCAAATGAATGGAACGATTTCAAATCTGTCTTTCCAGCAAGGGACCATTCCAGTGTCACCGATTAAATTGGCTGACCATAATAGAGTGTTCTTGGCGCCTGTACAACAGCAACTTGTTAACAATCTGAATATGAATATGAACAGCAACATGAGCAATTTGAGCAACAATATTAATGTTAACGGTAATATGAATTTAACCAACGGTATGAATATGAACAACCACATGAATCTTAACAGTAATCTA
Source organism: Rhyacophila evoluta (assembly GCA_022683975.1). NCBI lineage: Eukaryota > Metazoa > Arthropoda > Insecta > Trichoptera > Rhyacophilidae > Rhyacophila > Rhyacophila evoluta. The sequence continues at coordinate 6,489 of JAGVSQ010008639.1, read as the reverse complement.
AATATGAACGGCAATTTGAATATCAACGGTGGCAATTTAAATTCCAATTTAAATATGGGTACTAATCCAAACATCAATGTCTCCACGATGACTGAACAAATAGTCAACACGACAATATCAAACACCAATTTCACTATAAACACATCCTCCGCTTCCATGGAATGCATAAATACATCAAAAATACAAACTTTCGTCATGAACACCTCCGCTATGCATTCAATACAGTCTCCAATCGAGATGATTCCAGAAACCAATTCAGTTATAACATCACCAGAAGTGCCAATGTCAATATCCCCAATGATAAACTATCAACCCGGTTCTATTATATGTGATCCAGTTGATAATTCATCAGGAAACAATGAAGTAAAGGCGCCGTCACCGATTTCGCCTGAATTCAATGAATTGTCGACTGATTCAATGGGAGTTGACTTAGATTTGAGCAAAATAGATAATATTTCATTAGATTCAATAGCGTCGGAATCAAAGTCGAGTTCTGACTCTGTTAGCTTGGATCTCAATATTACCTTTGACACGCCTTCAATAGATTCTCCCGTTGAAGAATTAAGTAAAGAAATTGATGAAGATTTAATGGTTGAAGTCACTCCCGAAGAGCGTGCGGCCGACAGTCAAAAAAGTCCAATTCTGTCTCAACCTAAGACCATAAGATTTCCTGCAAAGAAACACGGAGAGGGTAGAAATCGGATAAGTGCTAGATCGAGTGCTTCAGAGATCAAGATTTGTCGGTGGAGTGAGTGCAGTCAACGTTTTGATGATGGTGCTGATTTATTGGAACACATGCAGGTAACTTTAGATTCTCTTTGTTTTAATCAACTTTTAACTCAATATTTAAGTAGTGCATCATTCTGAAAGATAAATAATCATTAAGAGGTTTGACAAAGAATCAATTGAGAGGAATCATGTAAATGTAATTATTGAACATATTCTTATCTTAACGACAATATATATATATAGCAGTTAGAAGCAAGTATTCTTCATAAATATAATTGATCCGATCAGTTCCACCTCTTGTAAAAGAGGACTTATAATCAGATACCAGTTAAGGCATTATATTTAGCACAGCAGGAGGAATATATCAAGACTTGGTAACGGACATGGCTTAGAAAAAAGAAGCCAGAAAAAGTACTATGTGAATCCCTCAAGTGCATGAAGGTTCCTTGATATCTAGAAAACATACAACACAGCTTGGATGCTGTTACTTTTTTTGAATTTTTTTTCATACAAAATTAAGTGGAGCATGTCGCCGGTAGTTGAAAATATTTAAAAATCTTTAGGCAACAATGATGATTTTAAAATCTAATTTATATTACTGTGTTTTCAGAATTGTCATGTGAATCCACAAGCCGGTCGGGAACGGTACACCTGCTTATGGCAGGGTTGCAAAGTTTACAATCGACCCTCGTGCTCGAGGTACTGGCTGGAAGGTCACGTTTTGTCTCACGGGGGCAGCAAACTCTTTAGATGTATTGTAGACGGATGCGGCAGGAGATTTAATAATCAGGTAAGTAAATGTGTCTTGTGGGAGTACAATTATTCTCACATGTGGATGCAAATTGAAATTGATTGATAGTGCATATGTATTTTTTACCTCATTATTAAGAATTCACTGAACTCAATTCAGTCATTGCGGATTTTCATTGAGTTGTCGTGATGGTAACACTTTGACTGCTTAAAGTCAAACTGATGTAACTACAATAGAACATCGGTATAATGGACTATTGCAGGTGAAAGGGTGTCCATTAAAGTCTAAAGTTTGCTATATAAAAACATGATTTTCTGAATAAATTCTTTTATTCACAAGAATCCAATACTCCAGAGCATTTATTTCTTAGTTGTGCTACTGAAGAACATATAATCAATGACTGTAATTTCTTGTATTAACATCTTGTCATATTTATGTTTTAAAATAGAACTAGAAAAAATATATTTAGTACTTCAGAAAGGTTTACAGAAGATTGTTCTTTGTATAATTAAAACAGTTGGATTTTATGCTTTACAGATTATAAGAAATATAATTTTATCATTGTAAAAATATTTTATGAAGGAGAGCAATTTTGAATGTCTAAACAGAGAACTCATTGACATTAGAATTATGGGTGTAAAATTCTTAATTGCTTTTAGTTTGTTATAGAAGGAGTCAACACAAATATGAATGGTTTGCTCACTTTCTTGCAATATACTCATATATAAAAAATCAATGTTGCTTAATTTTTATTTATACAGAAATATTATTTGTTGAATGAATTTTAATTCTGCAAATTTTTGAATTTGATTGCATGATGATGATGTCTATCAAGTGCAGAACATTATAAGACCCTAGCTTAAAATACATTTAATAATAACATGATATTTTTAACAATTTTCATATTTTACGAGAAATTTAGTCTGTTATATCCAAAGTCCGTTATATCCGAGGTTCTATTGTACTATTAAATGAAAACTCTTTTGGTTAGGCATGTGAAGACATAACGTGACAGTTTATTTTTCACGAGAATTGGTTGTCAGACAATTGCTCAATCCAATGGCCTCCCAATCCAGTCTTGCATTTTCGGATTTTTTTTTAAATCTGGCAAATAAGGAAATCGAACCAACGTTTTTCAGATACGAGGCGCTAACCGCTTGGCTACTGGGAGACTTAACTTTACAATAAAAATATAAAACCTAATAAATGATAAATTATTGTCTTTGATGTTTTTTCTACACCTCTTACGAGACCTGCAATTTTTATGTAATAATGATAGAAAAATTACTTCGATATATCATTTTGACATTTAGCAACCGATTTGATATTCTTTTCGACCTAGGGTATGATTGATTTCAATGTTCAGCGTTTTCTCCATGGTTCCAATGCCTAGTGAAGGTTGAATATATATGTACAAAATCATTTAAGAATATGTTATCTTCAAAATGGTGAATTTACAATATTTTGAAGATTAAAATTTTTATAAAATGTGCGACATTTAGCTTCCAATAAATATGTAGTTTTAAGAACTAAAACTCTAATAAAAAAAGTTTTTATCCATTCTAAATGGTAATTTTGAGATAATTATTAAATATTTCATTATAGTTAATGATAAGAATAATTACTAGGAGTTGAATAAATGGTTGTCGACATTTTAGTCTCGTGGCAACAATAACAATTTTGTTGAAACTATGAAATATGTGGTGGATCATTAATTTTATAAATACTAAATATTTATATTTAAAAGGAACATTTATAATAGTTAAATTTTGAAGAATTCCGCTTAAAGATTGCTAGCAAATGTCAAGGTGCATTTTTGAGGTTAATTTACATTTAATCGGTTATCAGTTAACGAATTTCTTTTCATTTAAATTACAGTCACCTTATTCATTTGTAACCTTAATGTTCCATTGGTTTTTACATATTTATATTATTGAAAAATTTACCTCTTATTAACCGAATCAATGGATAATATTTATTTTGTTACATGGTTTTTCTGTCTATGTTTTGATTCTAAATAATGGAACATTATTATAAATATTGGTCCAAAAGCATTTTAATCCACTATCCAATCGGCATTCAAAATGAAATAGTGTAATAAATACTCTGAAGCTAAAAATGAGTTCTAATTTTTCCAGCTGGCGCTCCAACGACATGTTAACAATCACTTTTCTGAACAAGGAAGTAGCGTCACGCCGGCAAAGAAATCCCTTGATAGCAGCGGACCGAAACTTATCCGGAGGAATGGTAAAAAGCTGCGATACAGAAGACAACCATGGTCAGGTAACTGATATGAGAGATATTTTAATATTCAGTATTTTTAAGAATTTTTCAAAACTTTTGTCTGTCGAATAAATGTCTCAAAAGTTGTTTCTAATGTATTTTTATGAAGAAAATTGATAAAGACCAATATCAGGGGCTTTTTTGCAAAATCCTTGGATTTTTAAAAATCATAAATCAATGAATCTGCAGGGAATTTTAGTTAATAATTGAGCTAGTTGTAATCTGTAGTTTACTGTAATTATTAAAAGCAAAAAAATAATCCCAATATTTTTCATACTTTATTTGACAAAAATATAAAATTGTTCCACATTTATGACAACCGATTTGAATACCCTGCTTAACAATTTCAGCTCGGATGTTTGACTTCTTCGACGCAGGCATAATGGAAGGTTTACAGTACAGGGTGGTCCAATCGGCGGCCTGGCGCAGGGGAGAACCTACGAGTTCGATGAGCAGAGCAGATCTTTATTCCTCTGAAAGGACTCCTCACTGTGTTACGATGCGAGCCACCATTCTAGCTAGAAGGATTAATTCACAATCAGAAGAAAGAGAATGCATGGTTAGATGGACACCTCGCTATGTGTAAGTATCAATATCTGGATGACTATTAAGCATTAGAAGTATACATCGGATAATATTTTAGTTCCTCCACCTCCAAACTACTAATTGTTAGACCAAGTTACAAAAATGTCTTGGTGAGTGATATGACCATGATTATTTGTCTTCGAAAATGTCATTATCTGGATGCTATTTAGATAAACATCTTCCAAAGTAATGAACTTATCAATCTGTATGTGGGACTTGTTTTAGTCTTGTTTGTAGTATTGAAGATTCATATTTAGACAGTAATGCTGTGGGCCATTTCCCCACTTATTTAAGTTGTGGCGAGTGCTAATCCCATTTGGCGAGCTTTATGGGAGTAGAGCTATTCAAATTATACTTTTAGAAATTAATAATAGATGAGTTATAGAATGTGATGATAGCGGTTGATAGAATGAAGATTTTAGAATTTCACCTAAAGATTTAATTAATACGGTGATTTTTTCTTATCATATTTCAGATTGGATGATGAGTGGATACCGGAAACAGATTTTGTATGTATCAAAGATGTTCCGATCTCAGGCCTGGACTCAGCGGCAAGGGATGAACTGTATTCTGGATTCTGTGCTTCGTACAGGCCTGCCCCGACCGAGAAGATCTCACCAAAAGTCAAGATTGAAGACGTGCCTACGGCGCAGCTGATGAAACCCCCCAATGGAGTGAGCAAAACACTTAACGGGATTTTGCTAGATTCAAATCGTGACAGTCATAATAATAATTCAAAGACTGATAGTTTAAATTCAACCACTGCCAACAATAATAAAGAGTGTTCCTTTACAATAAACGGTAGAGCGACTAAGCAAAGTGCGGACAGTGGAGCGGATGAATCGAGTGATTTGATCCGCAAAGTGACGGGCGCGGCTAAAAGAAAACAAGGAAGAAGATACGTCGGCAATCCCGCTTACAGATTGCAGAGTGCGTGAAGGAAGAGAGGGAGAGAGAGATCAAATTGAGACTCGTGAGGATCTTTAATAGGCTGTCGTCTTGTAGTTTTCTCCACCTCAAGGGCCTTTTAAAATGTTTAGCGATAATATCAACACCAGTATGCCTATGCTGTATGTTTTAATGTTACTCAAATCTAGCCTTTCGATTTCACTTAGCATATCGACCCGCATCGGCTGAGAGTTTTTTTTTTGTTTTTTTCTTGTTTTGAATTAATTTAGTCTCATCCTTTCGGTGAACGATCTTAGTCATTATATATTGTTGACTGGTAGATTGTAACGGTAAAAATACACTTAAGCGAAATCTGAGTTTCTCTTTTTACGGATCGATAAGACTGAAAATTAATGTATTATATGAAATCGAAAAATAGGGCACCGTTGTCGCTATCAGTTTATAACAAATTCTTGAATATTCAACATTCAATTAGTTATGTTTAGTTCGTAATGCGTAAATGAAATTATTATATTCTAATAATTGCGCGAGTGTAGCGAATATTTTTCCTACGCTCTCACGGAACGATAGTAATTATTTCTGAGGGACATTTGCGTTTGCCGTTTTAAACGATTACGGTTGAAAATAGTCTGTATATATTACAAAGAAGTTTCGTAAAGCATTTCTCTCAGACTTGATGTGTGTAAATAGGAAATTGTACAGATTGAAGGTGTGTAGTAGTAATAACTTAGAAAATGGTCAGTTTTTGTGATGATATTCAGTAATAATTGCGCAGAGACTTTTGATTGTTTATGAGATACATTTGAATGATTATAGTTGATCTGCGTTCTTTTAGCGTGTTAATTTAAGAGTGTCATCTATTTGCTTTTAAATAGACGCGTATGTACAATATTAATTTTTAAATTTAGAGGTGATTTTATATTATCGATTTGAGCTGGCTAGTTTGTCGAAAATGGACATTTTGTTGTAAATAATGTACGTCGAGTGTTTTAGCTAGTAGTAAGTTTGTACAGTTATCAGCGGATGATGCGTCTGTACATTTGTTTGTCCTATAGAGTTTATGTACGGCGGGAAAGAAGTAAGATATGACCAGCTAATACACAACACACTGCCAATCGTGTAAGAGCTCGTATTATCATTATCTCGTCCATCATGACGAGTTAGCGTTAAGTGACGTATAAAAACAGTTTTAACCTTGCTCTCTTTCTAGATGGATCCCATAGATCTATCTA
>JAGVSQ010008638.1:0-14236 GCA_022683975.1 Rhyacophila evoluta | reverse complement strand
TATGTATACATGGTATATATATATATATAAGTATACTGATTGCAAGTTTGTCATACTTCATGTATTCGTCATCAGAACCGTTATGATTTGAATGAAGTCATTATGAAATAAAACGTTGATTTATATCAACAGAAATAATTATTTTGTATTAAATCTAAGACCGGCATGTATCTGTAGCTCAATGCTAATCTGTGCCGCCCAGCTCATTCATGCTTGAACTTGTAGCAAAAGCAGGTGTAAATATATCCATTGTAGGTTATTCATCACCAGTTTTGCAATCCGTTACTCTTTATTATTATTGAAATATAAAATTATTATTTAATTTTTTTAAATAATGACGTAGCGGGATATATTGGTAGCAATGAGAGTGATTTCAATTTTGAGGTGACATGTAACGTATCGGATCAGAAGATTTTGTCAAGGTACAGGATGAAGCAGATTCTGAGTTGGATGCCAGTGAAGAAGATGAAGAAACATTATTTATTTCAAAACATTGTTTCAAATGGAGTTCATTACTTTAAATATTCTCACTGAAGATTCTGGACTTTGAAATTCAAGTATAAATGTATGTTCAATAAAAGATATATTTTGTCTGTTTGTACCTAAGAGATGTTAAACGTAATAAGTGAATAAATAAATTATTATTTAAATCAAATTAATTTCGAGACCCAATCACTATCAGCAGATGAGTTATATGTATTCAGTGAAATATTCCTTGCGTCAGCCAGAAACCAAACCCGGAAGTTATCTTTGAGTGAATTATGGATAAGTGAAAGCCCCTTTTGCCAGCCATTTTTTACAGCAGTCGTGCCTTATGTTAGATTCATATACAGTGTACTCTCGATTATATGTGTGCGGGTTATCCAGTTTGCGGATTACCCATGCTAAATGTTGAAATAATATTTGTTGTAAATAATTAAATTATAGGATTTTTCGCAATTCAAAAATAACTTTATTTACCCTTAAGTATGTAAATGCATGTTTGAAAAAGTATGTAAACAGTAAATTTACCACGGTTAAGAAAGCTTTATAATGAAGGAAAAAATTTGTTTCTGTAAGGGCTAATAAAAAGAAAAACCATGAATTTTAGAAGAAAGTAAAAATTTAGGCAGCTTGAAAGCTAAAAAAAAACGAGAAAACCTAAAACTCAGAAATAATATTTTGAAGTAGAGCGATTTGGATTGGCCAGTTCACGCACGATTAATGACAAACAATATTTCATCGGTAATGATAAATTATCCATATTTCATATATTATATTTAGCATAGTTCGAACTATCTATGTTTTTCGACTATCCGGGCCCCTCCTTCCTAGAATTAGCATGGATAATCGAGAGTACACTGTATATTTATAGTAATATTCTTTTTGGTGATGAAGAAACCTGCGAAGGGGGTTATCAGGTTTCTTCAGATAAATTAGAACCAATTAAGTGTATTTTTTAAACATTTGTGGATGCAGGGCAAATTATGACTGTTGACGAACATTTGGCAAACTATAAAGGGAATCGTCCATTCCGTGTATACATAAAGTCTAAGCCTGGTATAATATGGCATCAAAATTTGGATTGCTGCACACTCTGGTATGATAAATGATTGCAGAGGTAAATCAAGGTCACCTGGTAGTTATAGCAATAGTTTTTATTTTTTAAAGATGTAGATTTTGATTTATATACTGAAATTATTTTTCGCTTAGAGAAGTGGTCGGCAAACTTATTAGCCAAAGAGCCAAATATTTGCATTACGATTGAAAAAAAAGTTTGAGAGCCAAATCTGTTTATTAATTTAGCAAACCATAATTATAATTTTAGCACTTCATTAAATTACGGGTACATTGAATAAAACTTGATTTCGTACTTAATAAAAATTTTATGTACTTAAGGAATACTTAAATTTAAATCATGACAATGACTGAAAAACACTCAGTGCTAACAATGTTCTTGCATCCCCTTGGAAAGTTTAAGTAAGTCAGGTTTGTATGTTGTTATTCTTGATTTTAGGCACGATTCCAGGTTCTCATCAAGAGCCGCACCTAAGGGGCCAAAGAGCTGCATGCGGCTCCGGAGCCGTACTTTGTGGACCACTGGCTTAGAGCATTCTCAAAAGGACATAATAAATATAAAACAAAAATCATTAACTCTTATTACATAATAAAATGATTAAATAATTACAATAATTGATCTAGCAGATTTGGCACACTTTGTATTTAAAACAGACATTTTTCAATGAACACTTGGGAGCCAGAACAGTAGGTTTGCAGTAAGAAGAGTGTTTTTTCGAATTTAAAAGTATTTTTTTTAAATCCTCTTGATTCAAAATTTTGTTTATCTCAACCTTGTCCAGAACGTTCCTTTGCGATGAATGAGGGTTAACTGATATCTTGTACTATAAGATACGTTACCTATAATATTACACTGACTTTTTGAAGGAATTGGAGAGTAAAGAGTAAATATACAGTATTTTCAAATCCATACTTTATTACAAGATCAAATGTATAAGGTACATTTTATATATTTTTTAAGCTATTTGGTAAAGTAAAATTTAATTCATTTTATTTTAAGCAAACTAACAGATGGATTAAGTCAATATATTTTTTGATTGATTACATGTAAAATTATATTCTAAAACATATATTGCTTAATTACGTGGTTATAATTCGATTGCATACATACATAATAATCCTTGAATATAAACACTTATTGTATACAAAATTATTACTCAACATTGTGTTTAAATATTAAGACACTGTCATGGTGCTAAAGTTACAAAAATAAATTATCTCAATATGTAATAATATACGTAGTAAAACTCTAAAGCTCGTAACAGTATCTTAAAGAGTCAATGTAAAATTATTAAAATGATTACTCGTAGTTTACTGTTCCTCGAATTAAGTTATACTGTGTTTTATGATTCTAGCATTTAATATTTTTATCAAAATATATTTATGTGTTCCCATCCTATAAAATGTGTTCACATAATCTTTCTTATAAATAGAAATTTATGGAAAAATAATCTTGAAACAACTTGGAAGTTTTATTTTGTGGTTGAGATCAATGTGTCTTCTTAATTAATTTATTATTCAAATTACTTCAAAAGTGACTCCCAAAAGTATAACTTATACAATGTTGCTTTCTATTAAAAAATTAAGTACAAATTAACTGTACGTGATGTCATCATAAATATTGGTGCAAGTTATATAAAAAAACTCTCGTAAAAAGCTATAAAGATAAAAAATAACAATTTAAAGCATATATTTTAAACTATATTACAAAAGAATACAAAAAAATTACTTAAAATAAACTAAAGAAGGCATTCAATATTATTCAACAAGAATTTCCATATATTAAAACCACTCCCACTGCATGACTAATCAAAATTCTATTAGAAGTTAACTTTTGTTTTATTGTCAATCGTAATTATCAACATTATCCACAACAAAGAAATCTCCTATAATTTACTATTAACCTTGAGACATTAGTGTCAAATGCTTGGTATTTATTTTGAAAAATACTTATTATGTGGCAAATTCCCGAATCAGACTTTACCAAAGCAGTCAAAACTATGGGCATATGAAGTATACGAAGATTTCCAATAATTTATGGTTTTCAGGATTCTCACTAGACTGGCAAAAGATATTAGACAATTTTCCAGAATATTGTCAACATCCCAAATAATAATAGAAGATCAGAAAGAGTATCATCATATATTTGAAAAAATCAAGATCAATGGATGCATGATAAGATTCTGCTTTTTTTTTTAAAGGTAGAAATATATCCTTCGTAGAAACCAAGTCACAATAGCCAACCGGTCCAACAAATAGTCGAACCGACTTGAGAAGTTCTTCCCTTTCAACCGACGTATGGGGATACTCCCCGAGGGTGTGATTGGCATCCTGCATTTCGTTTAAGCTTGAGGGCCAAACCACCTTGACCAGTTAAGAGCTAGGAATTTCAATGGTCTAGAGTTAATTTGGTTATCTCCATGTAACAGACTGGGTTTGGAAAAAACCAATGCATTTGTCTGCCCTTACTGGAGGTGCTCCACCGCTTCTTCCAGACATTTATCGCAGCATAGTATGCTAAAATTAGGACTATAGCTCTATGAGCACAACTGTTCATCGAGTCTAAACCCAGTGATGGTGGATACCATAGTACCACCAACCACTGTCACTCGTCGACTGAGCAGTACGGTTGTCGCACCACAGATCTAGCGGAATCACTTCAGCAAGAACAAGTAACGCTGCAGTCAGTTTAAAATTTACCGACTCCAACTCTTACTTTATCCTATTCTCTGACTCCAACTGTACGCAACCACCAAACTATGACTGAATGTGTAACAAAACGAAACAAGCATTAGACACGTAAATAGCAATGCTTCTGGGAAACTGTCATAGTATAGTTCCAGAATTCTGAATCATATACATCCGTTGACATCTGACACATGCCGTAATGTTATTCATTAATGAAAATAAAAAAGGATTCGGAGTCAGTCAATGTTTTCTGAGTCCGACTCCGCCTAAAATGTCACGACTCCCAACTCCACAGCCCTGATGTTTACAGTAAATTGACCAATGATGCATGTTATATCTGTGAATGTAGTATGGCACTGTTTTGTGAAATCGAATAAATATGGAGTAGGTAAATAATGTCATTTACTTTGTGAAAATAGATTTCTACTATAACATAGTGTTTCCTGGTAAATGGAAATAGGGGTTTTATTTATATATTCTAGAACATGTTAAATATGAAAACTGGATAAAATTCGATTTTGTAAGTGAATAAATAGAAATAATTAATCTTCATTACAAATTTATTTGGTATCACATTAAATAATTGTGTCGACAAATATTTAAACTTGTTAAGTTTACTAATATTAAGTGATATGACTATGTTTCAAACCTTCTCCTGCGATAACGTCAATAAAAAACTGACAAATTTGTAAGTATTCAATAAATCATTGTTAGTTAAAATTTTCATCTTAAATGATAATTATAATTTTGAATGAAATGAGAAGTGACTAAAATCTAAATAAATAATAGAGCCTCAATGTTGTTTATATCCAGGAAATTGTAACAGATATGATTTGAACAATTCTTTTATTTATGAGACTGCATTCATTCATATATACTTTTTCAAGTTTATGATTTACCTCTTAATATTGTTATCACAGGGAAAGTTTTGATACTTATTATGGCATTATATATAATATTAGTGCATGTAAATTAGTGAAAACAATCTTTATTATTTTTTGCCATTTGCGAATTTAAGTTTTTTTAATATCCATTTCATTTATACATTTCTTTTCTAAAACTTCCATCCTAGATTGCATAATTTCCAACTTTTTTTCAAATGAGTTTAAGATTTCTTTATATTTATCCATAATTAATTGCTGATCCATAGAAAAAAACTCAACATCTTTTGATGTGTTAGGTTTTATATTAGTGTCCCGTCTTACTCGTCTAGAATTTTGGTCTGTTGAATCAGGTGCTGTACAAAAACCGCCATCACAATCAGTACAGTCCGTCCACATTAACAAATCCATACTGGAGAGTTCATCACATTGAATAAAACCACCTTGACTTTCAGGTATGAAGAATACATTACTTGTTATTTTATCAATATTATCACCGTTGTCACACAAGATTCTAGAAAGTGAACTCTTTTGAATCTGGATTAGTTGTTCTGGTTTGAAAATTTGAGGGTTTTCATACCAAAACCTGTCACCATCTCGCAGTCTTCTGAACTGATCTATCAGTAAGCATTGGAAAAGGGGTCCTACTTTACCTCCAGGCACTTGATCTTCTAAGATCCCTCCGACCCACACATCGATATTATGAACACTGCCATAAACTTCTTGGAGTTTCTGCCGTACTCCTATATCAGATATCTCATTCTGCAAATCATCAAATGAATTTACAGGTGTCATATTGCAAAACTTTCGCCATGTTGGATAGAAAGGTATTGCGTGATCTCTAGATCTCTGAATATTCATGGCTGCCAAATCTAAAGCAACGGCATGAGCCACTTCAAATAACTTTTCAGTTAAATCGGTGTTTAGATTTTGTCCTGGCATTTTAAGTTTGGCGGGAACAGTAAATAAACCCCTGAGTAATGGATCCACTCCACCTTCCTCTACAACTCGCCAAGAAGCAAAAAATGCTTTATGAAGAGGTAAATGTCCTTCTGCAATTTCTTCAAAGTTATTATCAAGTCTTTGAAGTACTGGATTTATTAAAGAGTGACCAAAACGAAGCGCGGCTGTTGCAAACACGTTCGCTATTGTGGGATTTAATGTTGGATCGTATTTCTTAAAAATGTTTAGTTTTGACATACCAGATGGACCTAAAATAATAGGTAACCAACTTGTATATGTTATATGTTGCATTTGAGCACCAACAATTTTTCTAGTCTCATGATAAATAATATCACCATTCCAGTGAGGGTTTAGGTAACGCAGCTCCGTAGCAATCCGATTATGTTCTCTTAACCAAAGAGTATGCATAGAAACTAAGCCTACTTGCTCATTGGCCCTTATATCTCCTGCTGCAAAGCATTTGACATCACTTTCCAATGCACCTTTACGACAATCCATCTCATAGGTTCCTGAAGAGTAGGGAAGCAGAGGTTTCCTGCCAGGAAAACGTGGTCCGTTGCGTAATAAACCATCATCACTTGTCAAATTCCTAAGGTCTCTAGCAACATTTTCATCAAATCCATAAACTTGCGATGCATCAATGAACGATGTCAATTGATTTATTTGTTCTCTTGGCTGGACTTCTTCAAAAAATATGGATGTTAACCCAGATCCACAAACTGAACTGGATCGAATAAAATCTAGACATCTTCTGTTACCAACTCTTAAGTCACCCTTTGGGATATCAATAGGAAAACAAGGAGCAGCGTAGTCACATGATTTTTTGCAGTCAATTCCATCCCAACTTTGAGAACTGACTGAAGGTGTTGCATGATCCAAATCATGATCTAAAAATTGTCCCCATTGCATTACCATATGGGAAATAGATGAATCAGGAGTTATTTCATTAGTTGCTATGAGCTTGGAAGACACTAGTCTTGAGCTAGGTAGTTCAAATTCATTATATTTTATGCTTTTTGTCCAACCTACGGGTTGACTGAATCCATTTTCATAAATTGGTTTCAATAATCGCCGGAAACCTGTATTGGATGCTCCCCAAGTAGGATTTTGGATATTATTACAAGTACCATCTATTGAACGATACTTTGCATTAAAACATACATTGGTGCAGTTAGTATGAAGTCTGTGGCCAATGCATCCAGATAATTTTGCAACAAGACTCAAATGATCAGGAGAAAGCAATTCTTTATAACTGAATTCTGCAGTATTATTGATAGCTTTTCCCGCATTCACATGTTTGCGTATATTTACTAAAGTTCTCTCATAGACTTCTCCAGCTCGTGCTAATTCTCTTGTTGGTGCACTAGGAAATCTTATTAATCTGTATAAGTCACCCATGTTGGAACGAATATCTTTATTGCCAAATAGTGAATTTATCGTTTGATTAATAGCAGAATCTACTTCTCTTGACGCCTCAGCAAATGCTATTTTTACAAACTTATCACCGGGTTTAGATAATGATAGTTCTTTAATACTCAGTAAACAAGATGCCACATCTCTACCAGCTTCATTCACTGCAGTACATTCATATCGACCACTGTCATGCTCGGTAACATTGGTGATATATAAACTCCCAAAAGATGATACTCTATGTCTGGTGCTTCTGAAAATGTGTGATCCATCTTTTTTCCAACTTATTACTGCTGGGGGGTAACCTTCACTTCTGCATGGCAATTCAATTTTGCTTCCTAAAATTGTTTCTACATCAAATGGTTTATATATAAGCCGTGGTGGTTTTCTTAAATTATTTTCAACTACCAGATCAGTTTTCTGTTCTATGAAGCCTTCTGAGTTCTCAGCTCGGCATAAATAATATCCAGAATCGGTAACTCTCAGAGCAGCAATCTGTATTGTGTTTTCTTGGTCTAGAATTCTTTGATTATTTTGTAACAATATATTGTCTTTGTACCATGAAATAGTTGGAGTTGGGGATCCTTCACTTTCACATTTCAATGTAACCTGTTCACCGACGGCAACCGAGGTTGGCTTCCGAGTTAGAGATATAATAGTCGGAGGAGCTGAAATACAAAATAATTCACAACATTTATTATGCAATGCAATTTAGTATTTTCTGTTAGATATTGATCATTGAATAATGAATGATTTTAAATTGTGTTGAAGATATTCCTAGTCAAATTCAGCTTCATAAATTCATGTTAATTATTTGTAATAATTATAACTTGGTATATGAATACTTCTCTTAGTATCTTGATCTTATCTTCTGATCAATCTTAAGACGTAAGTCTAATGATTGTGATTTGAAGCAATAACATATTAAGAACAAACTTCCAAAAAGTTTTTTATTTACTTTAAAAAAGAAATATTTGCAAGCAGTGATTATATGAGTAAAATTTTGTCTTTTATAAACTAATACTTTTACTTATTTGTTATGGGATTAATTATTTAGTTTGTTCACTATAAAAACGAAATATTTGTAATGAAAAATACTTTTTATGTGATGATTAATATGGTTGTGTTTGTAATTCATGAGTTTGATTATAAATTTATAAAATTAATTAACTGTTACACACCTAATATTGTCAAATCTGCAGAAGTGAATATTTTTCCGTTTATATTTTTTGCTTCACAGCGGTAACTACCAGCATCATTTCTATCAACATTATATATTGTTAAACTGCCATCGCTTTCCACCTTGATTTTGCTTGTAAGAACCATTTTATTTTCATTATGATGCCAGGAAATGTATGGTTTTGGTGAGCCTATGGCTTTACATGGGAAAGTCACAGATTTTTCACCAACATTTACAACTTGATTTTTTGGTATAGCTGTAAATTCAGGTCCTTCTGTAAAGGAAGAAACAGACCATTGGAGATTTCTCTACTATAGATTAAGAAGAAGTACATGAAGAAAAAATGCTAACACAATGGATAATAATACTCATAATTATTCATCTTACATATTAATCGTAAATATTTCATATTGAATTGAATATGAATAATATAATCATTTTGATTCAGCAATCAATCATTTGAACCTGTTTTATCATTTTAATTTATATTTATAAATATATCAGGCATAGCAATGCAACATTACAATATAGCAATTTTTTTCGCCAAATAGTATTAAAAATATTTTTAAAGTCAACATGTAAATACTTTTAATTTTAATTCATTCATCGCATCGCAAAAAAAAAAAAACGGCATACACTTATTGCATATTGACACTCCCTACATATGTGACACTTATGTAATTATACAACTTTTGAATTTGTCTATGCATTCAGTTCTATGAGTGGACATCAATAAACATTGGGAAAAGTACCTACTCCACAGTCTTTTTCCCAAATTAAGTTAGGTGTGGCTGTTACTTCGCAATTGTGTATTTAATCTTTAAGACGCTATTTAACAAAATGTCATATTTGCAGATACAGGAGCATACGTGGAGAGTGTTGATACTAGAAATTAAATTAATCATATATCTCACCATTATCATAAACATCATTTTGGACAATCATCCTGGCTTCTCTGGACTTTATTTCTCCCAAAGGGTTCTTTGCCATACATTCAAAGGTACCTACATCATTTTGATTGGGTCGTTCGATTTTTAATGTCCCATTGTGTAAAACTTGGTATCTAGGATCGGAATATGGAATTTCTAAAGAATTTTTCATCCATATGACTTCGGGGAATGGATCTCCACTCACTTGGCATGTGAAAAATGCTGTGCCACCAAAGTTTACTTCCACATCTTTTGGCCCGACTCGTATTATGGGCTCTTCTGTAAAATTTATACACTGTCTTAAATAATCATATCATCATTTAATGTTTCATATTAAAAGTTATATTTCCAAATACTAAAAATAATATATTTTCCATATATTCATTTGGTTTTTTTTTATTTTAGCATCATTTTAAATATCATAATAAATGTACCTTATTTTTGAAATGAACAACACCTTTTAATATCGAATAATGGAATTACAAATCATAGAACATAGTGCTCTGTAACCTTTTCTTTCACGCCATACTTGATGTTTTTTCAAAAATTTCGCGGCACACCCAGCATTGTCACAGCGGTGGCAGAGCACTGATATACCACACAAAATTGTTGATAAGACAACAAAATTATCAAGATAACACAACAGATGTCATTAAGACTGTTGCGTGCATGCTTGTAATTTGAAATCAAAACTATTGAACAATAATTCTGTTTGCTTTTATTATTTCTCTGAATAATGAATAATAACCATTAAATTTAAGTGAAAAATATATTTAAAATAATAAGATCAGTGACATCAATAGGTGAAAAAATATCATAATATTCCATGAAAATTGAATACAATTGATTACATATTACGATATTACATATTGTAATATGTAAACACTTTACATGTTTTTTAAAATTTGTTTTAATCTGTAGCGTGTGGCTTTTCATTTTAGCTTCTGGCGATCAAGTGCTGAAATAAATACACACATGCGTTTTTTTCTCACTCGCCCCCTCAGTTTTTGGTGTTGAAATGTGAAATTTTAAAATCAACTATCGTAAATTAATTTTAATTTTTAAAATATTTATTCTATCGATAAACTATTACAAATGTTTAAAAAAAATTCATGCATTTTATGTTCTTTATTTATTCATTTAAAGAAAACGACAGAAATATCATTAAGTATTGGACTGACATTATCCATTTTTTCAACATCTTTCTTTATACAGGGAATTTTTTTCACATTCGAATTATTTTGCATTCTTTTATAAAATTTGGAATTATTTCCATCGATTATATTTAATTCAATCATTTTCATGTTATTTAAAATGCATTTGTAAAAAATAGTAGGCGCCAAATTGTTAAATTTATTGTGATAGATTAGAATATAATTAAAATGATATCTATAATTAAATAGTTACTAACTGGCATCTTGACATATAAAGTATAAATAAATAAATGTTATATTTAAGAATTTTAGTTTTTCTTTCAAAAATTTATTTACCACAGTGCAGTTTAGCTTTATCCATCAAAGCGATGGACATGCCTTGCATGTCCAATGGAGAATGACAGGTGGCTGCAGCTTCCAGTTTTGTTTTCTCATAATTATTACTGTTACTTAGCATATTCATAAGAGGTATTATAGAACAGTCACAGATAATCGAATTCCCATCTAACCTCAATCTTCTCAATGAAGTAAGTCCATCAAATGCACCAGCAGGTATCCGTTTTATTAAATTATTCTGCAAAAATCTGAAAACGAAAATTGAGATGGAATTATATATTTCAGAATTATTAGTAAATGAATACTATAATCTCTTATTATGTTTTGATAATACAATGAAAATCTGAACTTTTATTAACAAAAAAAAATCATTGAAAATTTCAAGGCAAAACTTGATTAAGATCATTGTATTTTGATTTCATTCTCTATACATGTAAGTAAAAAATTTTAACTAAGTTAAAATTTACTTAATTACTTTACTATCTCGTTATTATGAAATTACATACAAAGCTTCTTTTTTATATCTGATGATTTGCATATTGATTTGATGGATAAACTATAATTGAAGGGCACACGAGAAGAACATGTTATGTCATACAAATTTCAAAATGAGATATCGTTGATTTAACACCCATAAATTACAATATGGTTCTATCCAAAGCTACAACTCTAGGAATAATTATTTATCAAGCTTATTTAGTGGTATTTTTTTAAATATAAAAATAAAAGATAATGTATGCTAGTTTACTGATAAAAGTCTTGTTATGATAAAGTGTAGAATAAATGAATACTATTATGATCCATAAAATAATTATTATTTATTTAAATATAATTATATCAATAATTAAAATGTAAAATTATCTAACTAACAAGTATTTGGCCATACTCATATGATAATAGTGTGACAACCAAAATAGTTATAAAAATAATATTTTTTCCCCTGTTATTTGCTTCCATGATATTAACAAGTTAATTCTAACTAAATATATTATTGATACAGAATATTCCTATTCGACATAAATCAATATAAGCGGAGCGAAATTGGTTCCCTTCACAATTATAGCAAAGAGAGAAAAAAATCTCTGTATATGAACACTACTGCATTAATTATACCATTAGCCGCAAATATAACATTATTGCAAACATGTATCAAAAATAATTTGGTAAATGTCTAAATATATATTAGTGACCATGTTAATTAATTTATAATCTTTTTATAATACCAGTTTTGAAATATAGTCATAATAATAATAAGCCAAAACATTGGTGACCCCAAAATAATCTGACCACCCAGCTTCTAGTGTCTTACATTATATTGGATAAACCAAAATCATCAAATGATTGATAATATAATGTACACTTACAATCTTTCCAATGAAGGTAAATTGGCAAAAACCTCTTTATTAAAATGTTCAATTTCATTTCCATGGAGATACCTGAAAAAAGTAAGCAAGACCTCATTATTGCACAATGAATTCTAGTAGTATCATGTAAATATGAAAAAAAAATATATGGATTAATATAATAGGCTGTCTGTATCCTTATGTCTAGTAAATATAGTTTAAATGGCGATAAAATGCAATAATCGCAAGATTGCAAAACACTGATGATGATTTTTTTTTACAATTAGCTATGAATATACAAAAAAGGTCTTCTGCTTGGGAAATCTGCAAAAAAAATACCATAATAATGTTACAAAAGTTATTAACTATGGCGCAATAAGTCTTCAATAAACACAATACATAAACATAAATAAGTAATTGCCATACTAATTTTTGTAGGACAAATGTTTATAATCTTTGTTCTCATACATACATTATACCCCAAATCGTTGAGCGACCGATAGTTTTCACCGAAGATCTTTGTATTAAAAAAAATGCTTTTATTGTAGATGCCGATACAAATTATATGGGTAAAGGCCCAGCTCTCATCTCCATCAATACATTTCCGCTGATCATAAACATTTCATCAATCCAGCAATTTTATTGAGTACGAATAATGTTATTTGTTTAATAACTATTTACTCACGCTACATTTCTCTACGCTACAATTCTCTTCTTTTGCACGCCGGCGATTTTAGCAAAATACTAATAATACAAAAAAATTCTCTGGCGTACCCAGTGACCGATAATGTCGTTCCTTTCCCTTCTTAGACTATCAATGGTTCTTAAGCACTCGATACATATTTATTTTTATCAGACAAAATCGATACAACTGTTGTACTATTACTTAAATGAGTTAATAAAGCTACAGAATAAGAAAATACAATTGACAATTTGATGTTGGATGATATTGTGTCGATCTGGTATATCAGCGCCTGTATGTTTTGATATTGAAATTATTTACAATTTAAAATGATTGCAAACACAGAAATAAATTAGTTACATACATATTTAAACCAAAGTACCACTATAAAAATGTGTCTACGGAAATATGCGGCAACAAGACACATGATGGGCGTAGAAAATAAATGAAATTCGGACTTCATGTAAAGTTCACGGGCATTCTCCGTAAACGCTTACAAATTAGATGACATGAATGGAATATTTATGGCAGTCATCATTTCAACTGACTTTGAATATCCACATCCAATTCTAACTACACCCGATACAATTTCATAGTTTAATTGGTTCACTTTTGGGGTCATCCGTGCTGAGTAAGAAAGATAGGATTCAAAAACATAAGAATACATTCAGATATAAAGCCTATTGGAACTTTGGACACTATACAAATTCGCCGTTGAGGCCAGTTGCTGGGGATCAAAAAAGTATGAAAACGAATATTAATTCAGGGTAAAGGTTTTATGTTTTTAATGGGTTCAAGTATGGCCCAGTATGATTAAGGACTTGTAATTGCAGAAAAACAGAAACTAGCTGCTCAACGATTTGTGGGAGCTGCAAAAATCATTTTTGCACTATCGCTCTTTCCGAAACTGATGTAGTGACTACTACAGGAGACGATGATGACACCTATGAAGAGATGCTTCAGCTGAATGATGAAGAAGACAACTCAAACGAATCTAAAGAAATGGAAAGAGAAAAAAACGCGTGCGAGAAAATCAATTATTGATTGATTATGAATATCAAATGTTTTCTTCGTCGAACGTAGGAAGTTGAAGAATTTTGATAACTTTGAAGT
>JAGVSQ010008637.1:1756-14237 GCA_022683975.1 Rhyacophila evoluta | reverse complement strand
TTGAAGTGAGCGCCGACGAATCGGCGCTGTGGGGCTTTTAGCACAGTATGGGTGCGTCGACAGATCGGCGCTCTGGGGCCAAAAGGGTTAAAAAAATCATTCATATGCTGAAATAATTTTTTGTTATATATCTTCCCATATATTCAAAATAACATTCCTTCTATTTAATTCTGCCTGTTAACTATTATTGGTACTCGAATTAAGACATTATGTTTGCAGAAGTTAACAATTTTTCATTTCTACAAAATAACCAGTAAATATAATATTAATTATTACCAAATTTCCAAAGTGTCTTTAATATCTCTTTCTTATGCTCCATGGATAGGAATAATGCTATCGTAAAGTCTGTATTTTAGATATTTATGATTTAATTTCAGAAAAGTATTACCAAGAGGTCCAGTTCATAGATCCAATAGTCTGAAAGTTGTTAGAAAACCATCGGCAACTAGTCTAGTTAAAACTGAATCGGATCAAGTGTAAGCAATATTATCTGAAGTATTTTGCATGTATACTTATTTTATAGCACAATGTAAAAATGGTTCAATGTACATATTATATTGATGAGACCGCCATATTTGTTATCAATTTATTGTTTGAAGATTGGGTTTTGATTACTTCAAATCATTACTTATTTTGTTGTATTGCTATCATGACTATGTCAATACCGAGTTATTCATAGTCATTAATGTGATCATCACCACTGTTATTGTAGCAGACATATGGTTCGGATTATTATTTTAATATATTTTGTCATTTTTGATTCAGGAGTGATATCGTCAGAAAAGATGATGGGAGTGAAGATCCACCAAAATTAGCAGTTAAAAAGTCACCATTTGTTAAAACAATGGGATGTAATGACCTGCCTTATGTTTTGGACAAATTTCAATTAGATTGCAAGTACGTATTTAGTATCTACTATAATATATCAGTCTTTTCATAGCTATTGAATAAGTACTTATATTGAATTATAATTTTACAATTGATAAGATTGTCTATAGTTATTTCTATTAATATAACTTGTTTAAGACTTTCATTGACACTTCCAATGATATCTGCAGGAAAAAATTATGGCAATTCATTATTTAAAAAACAATGAATACATTCAATAATAATATGTAATAGGTTGAATTGTATTGTTTACAGAGTCTGCGGTGAGACATTTGAGACACACAAAAGCCTTCAAATTCACATGCCGGGTCATTTTCCCAATTACACTTGTGAACACTGTGGGCGTGGATTTGCGAATAATGTCCAATTTAAAATCCACCGAAATGTGCATTCCACTGAGCGTTTTGAGTGTCCTCAGTGTCCTGGTAAATTCTTCAAAACTGCAGATTCTAGACTTGCACACACGAAAAGAAAACATTCGGATAATCCTAATATTCATAAGTACGTTTTTAATGTCATATAAATTTTTTCATTAGATTTAATTATTCAGAATTCATATCAGCAAATCACAATTCGTAGTGAACAGAAGTGGTCCGTTTAATTGGTTTGGACAACATATGAGAATTGTTGTTCCAAAGTGAATTTATTCGACCATGCTAAAATATAAAGGTATACATTTTGAACAAGTTTTTTTTTGTATAGAATAACCAAATAGCATGCACAAAATCATTTTCAAAAATATCGAGAACAAAAATAAACATTGAAAACCATGCTATATAGTTCATTCATACATAAAATACACATTCAAAATATTCTCCTTTAACCCTTTCATTAATGATTTAATATTTTTTGTACACACATTCTAAACGCTAAAATCTTTCACCGCTATCAATTAACTTATATAAAATCAATCAAATTGGATATGCCAATTTGTAAACAATGCTCCTCCATCTCCAAACAAGGAACGAAATAAACTGAAAAGTTATTCTAAATTGGTAAGAATATTCATAACATTACCACATGTGGCTGCTCCCATTTCGGTATCAAAGGAGCACTTCAGATCAAAATTTTTAAGACAAAGGACTGATTTTTGTGACATTTTATGTGTTTCTGTGAATAGCAACACAAATAATCTTTCGTTTCTTCACGAAACATAATAATTATCGAAAGAGCATAAAGGAATTTTTCAATGCTGGTCAACTATTTTTTGTTGAAGAAGAAACATGTCCTTAAAAAATTTAACATTTTGGATAAAACTTCTAAATTTTTGTTTGTTTTCTAGATGTCCTTACTGCCATGATCGTTTTACTAGCTATGACATACGTCGCAAGCACCTAATTACAGTGCATGGGAAAATTGAAGAAGTCCGAAAGTATAAATGTAAGCTATGCGAAAAGACATTCACAACATCAGGTCACCGTGCTACCCACGTACGGAAGATCCATCTCAATGAGCGCAATCATATGTGTAAAACCTGTGGCAAGTCCTTCTTTGCCAACCCTGCCCTCATTCAGCACATGCTCAAGCATACTGGAGACAGGAACTTCCCATGTAATGTGTGCGGAAAAAGTTTTCAAAGAAAATATACGCTGACTGAACATATGAAGATACACACTGGGGAGAAGAGACATGTTTGCAATGTGTGTGGGAAGGCTTTCACACAGAAGTGTTCACTAAAAGGGCACATGGCAGTTCATGAACGAGAGAGTGTCAAAGGGGACACATTGTAATTTGTGATAAATAATATGATCTAGTCATTGACATTTTTTTTGCTACTATTCATCTTTAAAAACAGATGTGGCTAACTAATTGTATTCTTTCCGATTAAAATATATTATACCCACTTAATTCTATCAGTTTCACTGTGTATCATCATAGGCTCTAAAATACAGGATGAGTCATAGCATCTGGCACTTTTGTACTCACCATCTTTCCCCTAAAATAAGTCCTACTATGATTTTAAAGGATGGTTTTAATATAAAACCTAAACCGAAAATAAGACCTAGTGAAAAATACAATATGAGTTCTTTCTAAGAATGTCAACAACACTTCAAGCAGGAGGATGCTGAAGTGATTAAACGAGCATTTGTGTTTGAGTCCTTAGTTGATGACATCGACTTTTCTAAATACTATATATCCAACATGGATGTCACCAATTTTTTTCCCGCAAACATATAAGTCCTATCCCGTATATAAGCCCTAGTGCGTTTTCTGGGTACAAAATTAATATAAGACCGGGAAATATTATATTCAAGAAAACGTGGTATACAGGTTGGCTATCATATAGTTTGACATTTTAAATAACTTTGGATCTGAGCTTTATCCGATCAGTGAATTTTTGGCTTCTTCTTTTCTTAAATTACTAAATATTATTTTGTCGCTGGCTTATTCCATTCACATGCTATACCCATATGTTGTACATGATCCAACTAATGCAGCCCTACCGATTTTGATTGAAGTCCGCTGACATTTTCATATAATCTGTACATTTCAGTGTTGTATATTTTTTGTTACATCATTTTTGATCGAACTATACAAACAGTATCTTTTTCATTTTATGTTGTTAAGGTTCATTCACATCTTGGTTTTTGAAACATAAGCACCTGTTTTAAAAGTGTCTTGTAAAACACGCTAAAAGTTCTCCCAGAAAGTAGACAGACTTGTCATCATTGTGCATTGATATATTTACAAGAGAAGATAGATAGATGAAGTAGTTAATTATATCAAACTTCAATGTCAGGTTTTTGGTGCTCTTTCATACTTCTTGTCTTGTGGCATACAGTGGAATTTCCTTGGCATGAAACCGAAGGGACTGAAATATTTTTTCATGTTGAAATAATTTCTTGTCACATGCAAGGAAAAAAACTCAACAATATTTTCTATGTCGCTAAATTTAATTAATTCGATTTCCTATTAAAATGAACACTTGCAGTACATTGAAAATCTGTACATTGTCAAACACATGATATTATGTACACTATTGTCACTTCAAATAACTATTAAATTCAACAAAAAAAACACTGTTTGAGTGAAAAAACTTTTTGTATGGTTTTTTTTTGGTATTCGAAGACTGCAGTTCTAGTGAAAAATAAGGATAAAAACATCTGGGTGACGATGCGGCTGCCGACAGTAGATACATTTTGTTCATTCGAGATGCAACATCTTTTCTTGTTAGGCAATCTTTTTTTTCATGTTTCAGAAAAAAAATGTTTGAAATTACATAAATTTTGTGGGGATGACAATATTATTTCATGTTGGCCAATTTTTCAAATTAAGCGGTTTCCGCTGTATTTATAAGATCTTGAATCAACAGTTTAGTATATCACCATGTTCCTTTGCTGATGAATACATGTTTCTTGGTTATATTTTATCATACAACACCAGCATTAAAATGAAAAATCTTAATCAAAGAGTGATGAAGATTTATTCTTTAAATGAAAAATTCAGTTGAAATTTTTGTAAAACACGATGTAACTGTACAAATTTCACAAATTTATATTATCATTCGCGAAAAACTCTCTGCTATTATATTATTTCAATGTACCTAATAATATATAAATAAATTATTAATGAATAGCTTAGTATGATTGTTACTCATCATATTGAAAAAAATATATAAATTTTGTGACAGTGCCATGGAATCATTGTCAAAACAAGATAAATGTATTATTTCCTATTTCTTTACTATCATATATTTTAACCCTTGCTACTTAAAAACTACTCGTATAATACACAAGACTGAGCTGTTCTTAACCCTGATCATACACATTAATAACCAGATATGTCCCAAAACCTATAAATGCATAAAGGATCCATTTTCAGCATGGTTTTTTTAAGTAGCTATAAAATTTTTATATTATCATGCATTAACGTTCCGTTATTGTATTATTTTAATGTTATACATAGAATGTGAAAAGATAAATTATTGATAACTTTTTTAAATTATTTATAGAAGCCTTCTGAAAAAATATAAATACAGCAACATAATAATCAAATTGAAATAAAGCAGCATCAAAATAAGGTAACCGAAGGATATTTTTTATTATTTTGTACTTATCTAAATAATAAAATTAATTGTTTTAATTGAAAATTTTATCATATCTTTAGTGCACGCATTATAGGGGAAAATTATTTATTGAATATTTGGATAGTACAAGCACTAAACTGACAGCTGTCAGTGTCAAATTGACATGAAGCTTTGTTATTTACAAATATAACAAAATGAAAAATACCATGTAAAAATAAAAGATTAAGATAAAAATTATTAGAAATCATCTGTAAAAAGTTGAGTGAGTAGATTTTAGTCGTGTACAAATCTACTTCACCTTAAAAAAAACGCAATTTATATAGCATACTTTATTCAAATATTTGACGATTGTGCGATGTTATTGTACTAAAGAGTAATAAATAATACAGATACAGTTTTGAAAATGTCATCGATTAACACATTCAACATGTCAGACAACAGATACCATAGTAATATTTCTAATGCTAGCAACGTTTGGCACTTTTGTCAGACATGTTTAGTGAAAAAAAACAACAGTTTGAAGGATATGATGCAGTCACACTTATCCGAAGACGCTACTGAAGTTTATGCGGAAATGCTGAATTATTGTTTTTCCTTACAGGTATGAATAAAATGCTGTGCAAAACCATCTTTTTGAGATAATTACAGTTAAATATTAACCAATCTTACTTTAACAATAAATTACTCACATGGGAATCTGTTGTTGGTCAACCCGTTAGGCAATTATCAATGGCCTAGCACACAGTTAGATTAAATGCAATCTTAAAGTTCATTTTACAATGAAAAGTAATGATTAAAGTAAATGCATATTGGAAATTATTACAACAGTAAGTGAAATATCACTTGAAATATCTGTATTCTATAAAGCATGATCTTGAGTGATATGGGAAATGTACTTAACTCATTTGTACCTAAAATCGCATCTGAATACACATCAGATATTGGTTGATTTTTTTTTCAACACCCTCTTCATCATTTATCTTGATGTCAGAGTTACAGAATATTCCTGATTCATACTATATGTAGTGATTGGGTGGTTGGATGGTGGAAACACGTATATAATTATTTCCATGAGATCTGGATGATATAGGTTTGACATTGAGATAGCATTATAAAACTGAGTGGGTAGATTATTTTATAGGATACTGCCTATAATGTATTTTCTGGTATACCTGAGATACATTTTACAGATGGGAGAAAATCAAAAAGAAAAATCAGAGAACATTTACTTGATATGTGACTTGTGTATAAAAAAACTCAGAAAAGTGGTGAACTTTAGGAGACAGGTGGAAGATGCGCAGAAAAATATCAAGCTCAAATTTCTCGGTAAGATATTGACTTAACTAAAAAGTTGAAAAACTTACTTATTACTTACCGAGTTTACAAAGTGACTTTTATCTCAGATATTATCTAAGTATCTATTATAATAATTTCAGATTTATTTTAAATGTTTTTTTTTTTTTTTTTTTTAAATGTACAGATATATTATTGTTTGTTGAGATTCAGCTAAAAGATAGTACAGCTGTTTTAGACTTTTGTTTACATATTTTAAAGATTTTTTTTTTGTCTTTCATATTAGCCTACCAGAAAAAATTAACAACTCTTGAATCTTATCAATCAACTACAGAGCAGTGCAGCTACAGTGATAGTGATGTCGATTATTCTGGTATCGAATGGCAAGAATTGCTCTCATTTCTAGATGAAGATTTGAGTTCAGATAATGATTCTATTCCCACAAGATTACCAGTTGCAAGAAAAACACTTAAAATAAATAACACTAAACCAAAGAAAACCAAAAGGTATATAATCACAATATAATAAGTTCATAATTTAATACATAATTGATTACCTACAGAATTCAGTTTTGAATAATTACTATAATTTATTGTTCCTCAATTACAGAAGTCTGAAAAAGAATGTGAAAAATTCACTGGAGATGGTTAAAAAACTATCAGTAAATAATAACAGTTCAACTTATAAACTAATGGAGACCACATCAAATTTGATTATTGAGTGAGCTTTATTTATCTATGATATTGGAGATGTGTTTTTTTAAATCTGACATTTGTTTATATATTTTTCAGAGCGATCTAAACATATTAAATATTGTTCATCAAATTTTCAATTTTTTGTTAAAATAAATCTGGTCTTTATTCTTCGTTATTAATTTAATAGTCATCTGTTAATAATATTACTGTAGTTATTGATTATTCATAAATGACACTTGAAATAACAAACATCCAGGTTGCCACTGTATCTAGTTTTTTTTAAGAGTATACAAATACATGTCTACAATTAACCAATGTGATTCATATTCACCATTGAAATAATAAAGATCTCATGATGGATTTTTAAACATTTTGAAATCTTTCAATGCATTTATAATATTATTAAAACATCATATATAAAAGGCACGTTTATATTTCAGAGAAAAAGAAATATCAGATGAAGATGATAATAAATATGAAGGTTCTATGGAAGAGATGGAAGCAATTCCAGTGCTTAGAATTTCATCTAGATATCATCATCTTCCATATATCTTAGAAAAAAATCAAATGGATTGCAAGTAAGTAGTTGAACAAAAAAAAAACTCAAAATAGTTTTCACTTGGCGACCTTTGTATTTAACATTTAAATTTCTGTCGATTTATTTTCCATTCTATACAATATAGTATTAGGTTTATGTAGTTATATAATATAGTGGTTGAATGATTGGATCCCGTATTAGTTGACATACAGCTTTACGCCGGAGGGCTCAAAAAGAGATATTTTTTCATTTTAATCTTGAAACTAAGCTAAAGCTAAGTTCAAGTACAGTAAAACCTTGATATAACGGACTTTGGGTGTAACAGACGATATATCCCTAAAGATGTGAAAGTAACAAAAAATGGCTGAAAGAATTTGATGGCCAAAATGCAGACATAGATTTAGCAGGGTTAGATGTTTCTGATTTCTGTAAAATAAAACAAAACATTGCTGGAGAATAAGTATCTGCAGTGAATGTTTTACAGTGGTTAGAAGTGAATGACGGTGACTATGATATCACATCATGACTGGAAATGAAAAAGCAGGAGTTATTATCATGGAAAATTTTGTAACATTTTCGTAATTTTAGAGTCGATTATAAAAGAACACCATACTTCGAAAGTGTGAACATAACTTGATTTTTTCTTGAATTTAATAATAATAATAAAATACATTTTTATCATTTGTCATACAAAACCGATTTTTATATAATGGACACCCCCTCTCCCACATTCGTTTGTTATATCAAGGTACTACTGTACATTTATATTGTTGTGAATATTCAAAATTTTTATAATAAATAAAATGAAAAAATGATATACTGTTGACACTGTTTAAATTTCCAGAATATGTGATAAAACCTTCGAGTCACATAGGCATCTTCAGATCCACATGCCAGAGCATTTTCCCAACTTCTACTGTACTCATTGCGGGAGAGGATTTGCCAACCGAGCCCAGTTGACAAGACATGAGAGTATACATTCTAAGGAGAGATTTGAATGTTCACAATGTCCAGGAAAATTGTTCAAAACCAAACTATCGCAGCAGGAACACATGAAGAGAAAACACTCTGATAATCCTGCAAACCACAGGTAATTTACCTATCAGTGTGCAATATAATTGAGTTTGTAAGAATTAGTTTTCACAGATACAAAAACTGATACTTGGCTGAATTTGTAAACAAAATTATAAAACTTCATTTAAATGATGGGTTTTGCCTTTCATCACTTTTAGTATGTACATGGACAAAAATTTGAGATTTCTCATCATAATATTGTATTGATGCAAAATGTATGAATAATATGAATATTTTAGTTTTTTTCCAATGTGTATTTAAATACGAACCTCCAATAACCGGTTCTCATAAAAATAATTTCATTTTCATCTGTGAAGTCTTGCAGAGATCCATGTCTAGGAGTGGAAATGGTAATAAATCAAATTGCCACTAAGTTTATGTTACCATGGGATTAAAATTTCTGTTTCTTTTCACAGGTGTTCTCACTGTAATGATTGTTTCATCAGTTATTATGACCGTCAAAAACATTTAGCGAATGTTCACGGCGAAACAAAAAAACGACGTGAACTCAAATGCAAACTGTGCAGCAAAACATTTTCGACTCCAAGTCACCGTTCAATACATTTCCGACGCATACATCTAAATGAACGAAAACATGAGTGCCAAACCTGTGGGAAAGTCTTCTTTGCAAATCAGTGTTTAAGGAGACACATGGTTATGCACACAACAGATAAGAAATTTGCATGTTCATTTTGCCAGAAGAGCTTCCAAAGGAAATATACTCTAACTATTCATTTGAAGACACACAGGAGTGAAAAGACTTGATTACGTTACCATAGTCTAGTTGGAGGGGCTGCTTAACAGATCTGTATTTAAATCTTATTGACTGAGTGAAATACATGCATTACGATGTGTATCTGGATATTTTCAATGTTTTGATATTTGAAAGAAACTATATTTATTACAATTAATATGACAAGTGAATAAATAATATTTACTTTTTAGTTTTTAGAGACTACTTGCAGAAAACAATAAAAAGAAACACATTTTCAACCCAAAGTGAAGTAATAAAAGACAGTTTTATTGGATATTTTTGTTTTAATTACAACAAAAACAGAATGATAAAATAAAAATGTACTGAATTACAAATACCCCTTTTATTTTATACAAACATAATTAAATTAGAATAAAAGATGATTGATTACATTAATCTATAGAAGGTTAGTTAATTTTATTCAATATTTTCTTCACTCGCCATTATTAACCTCTTTTGAGTGGTTTGGTAATCAAGAGTAGTAATAGTATGACAACATTAGGTATCAACAAAATTAAATAACCTTTATAACTATAATTCAATTTTTCACAGTACAATAGAGTTCTATCAAGTAAATGCTTACTCAATTAACCAATTATATATTTTGATTATCTAAATCTCAAAATTGAAAAAAGGATAAACAATAGATTTGATTTTACAATACCAATTCATGATTGAAATAATGAACATATTTTATTGAAATCTTAATTTTATGGTACAATTGGTATGTACTGCAATTTCATTCACTCATTGTATGTTTTTTCTCATTTTGGGCAAATAGTTTCTACCATTGGGCCAAACGAACGCTCATAAAACAAAATCATGGATACATCTCCATTGCATTTTAAGGATGTGAATCGTTTCCATATTTTTTTGATTTCCTTACAATTTAGATTTTATAAAAACGTATAAAATTGAACACTGTTTTTTTTACATAATTAGATTAGGCCAATAGAGTCATTAATATCAGTCGCACATCCACAGATCTTTGATGTAATTTTCTACTTTATTCACATCATAATTTTACGAGAATATTAACGACTGCAAATTTACGCAGTAACATTTATAGTAAAAATATTTTGTTCTATAGTATTAAGGTATATATGACTGAATATCATTGTTTTTTATAGCCATTTACACATTATCGGTATCAATGACTTGTGGTTTCCGACAGATGAAGAAAAGTGAATCATATTCATACTGCAACAACGAGCGTGGATTTTGGGCATATTTACTCTTCACACCTGTCCGAGATTTCTAAAACATAATATTATAATATGAGATTAATTAGAGTCAACAGTTAATTACAAACACATGATTTACTAGAGAAGCTATACAATTACACATGTAAGTGTTCAAATCAGAGTAGTGGATATTGCTAATATGATTTATTTAAAGAAGATTTTAACTGTAAGGCTTTGAAGGAAAGGTCGATAATGAAGAGTGGCCAACCTCGACAATGAATCCAACATCTCTGATGATATCTAGAAGCACGTCAAAGGGCGGCTCTATACTGTCTTCATTTGGCATGTCACTGAAAAAAAATATGTTTTTTAGTAAGGATACATACATCGATACATTGATAGCACAACACTATAATCTTGGTGACAAACAAATATTACATAACAAATTTGAAACAAACAATATAAATATCTCTAAATTATTGCTCTACCATGACAAGGAACAAGTCATTTTTCTGAATAGTACGGTCATGTATCTAATAGCTAATTTTTTAAACCATGTGATTAAGTTGTTTATATTTACAATAATATCACTCCAACTAAATAATATAGTACAGCAACAAATACCTATAGTGATAAAGAAGTGGTCCTAAATTGACCCAGATTCCACCTGGTTTCAAGATATGGTAGATTGTCTCAATAAAATCGATTACATTTGGCGCACAGTCGATGAAGAAACATGTTGCTACGCAGTTCCACTCTGCTGAATTCTCATAAACCTATTAAAACCATTGTAATAAATACTTCAGTTTACTAAAAATGGAGCAAATATAGCATTCTTCATAATGAGTCTTATAGAGGTTTATTTTCATACTGCTATCCAATAAAATGCTTGGTATTTATCATATTAAATTCAATAGTTCTGTATTATAGTCATGAAATCCAGCCAACCAATGACACAAAATATGGCTATCTAGCAGTGGAGTGCCATCCATAAATGGAATAGATATAATGCATGCCTTAGGATTGAAAAAATCTGTTAGTATTTTTTATATTGCATCGCATTTGCCTCTTGGTAAAATATGTGGGATGTTTAAGCAATTTAAGAAGTTAAATGCTTGCAATTTAGAGTTCTTCAAAAGTTTTCTGAAGCAACCCTAGTTATTCTCATTGCATAGTTTATGAAAACATGTATAAGGCTGTAACTGGACCGTTAACTTTACCTTGACAAAATCTCCTGCGACCATGGAGAAATCTGCTCCAGACAAATCGGCAGGATTAGTATCAGGGAATGTAACACTTCGAAGCTGCTCAGCACAAGACAAATTATTCACATATTGGTGAACCCATGGGTGAATTGTGAATTTGTTAAGCTGTAGGAATATTTATTTGATTATTTTTCTTTATTAAAACATGGCAAAAATCCTAATCTATATGTTGTTTCATGCTGTAGGATGACCGATTCTTTTATTTGGTCTTTAGTTTGCCAAATGTCAACACTGAATAAATAGGCAAGACCCTTGAAATTTATTTATCCACGGCAGCTCCTCTATGATTTCAAGATATACAAAAATTGTATCCGAATACATCAAAAAATGACAATTTCCATGAAACTCTATCAGTTTATTCTTAATATATAGTTTAATAAGTGCAATTATTCAACACACAATAAAATATTTGTCAATAATTATTTCAGTTATCACTTCAAAATACGTTCTTCTTATTATATTTGTATTTTTACCTGATGGCATTTGTTAAGCACAAAATTACTAGCAAATAGCATGAAAAGTGAGAATTCATTTCCTTGACAGCGGTATCCTCGAACAGCCACCTCATAAGCAAGTCGACCCAAACCAGCTCCCGGAACAAGCACACTTATTTCATCACTAAAATGTAAAACATGTAAATTAAGATTACAACCCTGAAACAACATATTAATTCTTACAATAGTTACTGTTAGGGCGGGCCCTATGGTTGCACACTTATTTCATCACTAAAATGTAAAACATGTAAATTAAGATTACAACCCTG
>JAGVSQ010008636.1:0-14238 GCA_022683975.1 Rhyacophila evoluta | reverse complement strand
CTGTCAAAATATTTAAAATATGAGGCACGGAACGTTCTGAGTCTGGCAGATAACCACTGGAGTACACGATCACGTAATATTACGAGTCCCGTCGGTCAACTGTTAAAAGAAATTTTAACATTTTATTCAAAAATAAAAGAATTACTTTGAAATTAATGCGACAAGGCGCACGAACGCGGCCATACTCCTTAAAGGGTTAACAAAACAAACGATGACATACTGTAAAAGAAGTTTATTTTTCAGCCACATACTAGCCACTTTCTCCAGCCATCCTAATTGAATTTTTCGCAAGTTATTTGACCATTAAGTTCTGGAAGCAGGTTCTGGAATGAAAATATCCTAAAACCAAATAGTCTGCCCTGAGACTAATATCTTCGTATTGTTGTGAGGCATTGTATTCAACACTTAAATTTGTTATAAATAAACATCGATCTGTTTTTACTCATTAAGTGATCAATCAATCGGCAGCTAACTCAACATTTATAAAGCATCCATAAACAAATATAATTTTTAAATATTATATAAAATTGTTTAATGGTATCAGAACAATATATTTTGCTGTAATTATATCATTATTGTTATTATTTAAAATAATTTTGTAACAATAAATGAATTAAAATAATAACTATTCGATATTGGTCAGTTTTAGTTGACTATATTTCATGCATACATTGTATTTGCATAATAGCCACGCTTTGGCTACCCCAGACCAATAATATACCAGGTTTAGTGTTGCCAGTTGTAAAAAAAATGTAGACTAAGTACGGGGGGTGTATTTTATATTTATCAGGCTGCCAACGATTTCGTGCTCGCTATAATTTATAGAATTGCCCCAAAATACTGCGAAAACAGTGGCTGTTTTTAGAACACGATTTAAAAAAAATCGCAATTCTAGGTTATATGGTATTGATTATTTCTATAAGACGGTAATAACCTTACTACATTTGGAAATAAATAGCGTAATGTTTGGAATTTCTATGAATACATACATTCTTTTAAAGTCGCTCTACAACCGGTATATGGTTCCATATATTGCGTGCAACATAGTTATTCCAATTTTCTTTTTAATCTTTCTTATGTCCATAAATATGAAATATTTTATTAAGACCAGTTTTTTATTACTTATGGAAAATTTTCTATCGTTTTAAGTGTAGCGTCTTTCGAGTGAGATGGTCTCTTTCTAGCATTTTATTTTTCATAATAATAGTAATCTGGATAATTATTATTAAATACTATACATATTCGTATATTGTTACCGAAGTCTTGCAAAACTGCTGATAGGATGTTCGTATACTTTTAAGGAGTCTTTGCGTTTATTACGCTACGGTATACAACCTTAAATGAACGGGGAGACGTGGTGAGTTGTGAAGGCGATTTGAAGTGCTCTTCATAGTTTATTATTATTGTATGAATGCTATAAAAATAAAATTTAGTAACTAGAATTTTATGAATGAAATTAATATTAAGTCTGCAATACAGAAAAAGAGTGTGAAGCATATTAACAAAATTTTGTGAGATTTGGTTGTAAGCTATTTTCAATATCTATTGAACTCACTGTATGTTCACACATGCAATCATATAGCTATTATATAGACCATATTGAATGGATATCATTTATGTATTACGATTCTGATTATGCCGTGTTAATATACATAAACATTTATTATTATCATTTTTACCATGCCCGATCCGACAGCGTAGTATATGGATCTTCACAGTGTGAAGATGTCTTCTCAGTAATGTAGCAAATATATCTGCGTAATATTAAAACTTATCTTGGCGGCTTTTTCCCACGAGTATTAGTTGTCAACAATTGTGCTCAACCCGTTGGGCACGTAGCTCTGCATCTTTGAATATTTAAAAATCCTTGGCGGCCTGACGTTTAAACTCGTGACTTCTGGCACCGAAGCACGTACGCGTACACCTCGGTCGCCGGGGAACTGAATAATGTTGTTCTGGTTGCGTATTTAAATTCTGATGAAAATTATCTTTTTCACAATTTACTCATTGTTTGTTGAGCCGAAATGATATCACAATAAAAAGGCTATAAATATCTGACGTCGGATCAGCTGTTTTTCTGCGCCATCTGTCATTTTCCAGCCGTAATATTGCGACGTGTCGCGTACCTACAGTTTTTTAACCCTTTTAACGCAGCTGGCATCATCTAAAAAAATTGCCATAGTGCTTCATTGGGTTTCTATGAATTTCCATCATGAATCTCGTGTTTTTAACCGAACTAGAGTAAATTTTATGTATTTATTTATTTAACACGTAAGAATGAATCAAGTATCTAAGAAAACGTACACCTTAAAAATAGTGCATAGTCATGGCTATTAATAATAAACGAATAATTATAAAAATGTCAAATAAAACCATTCAAGTTATATTTTTTATTATTTGTCTAAATTTCCCTACTAAGACATTTACTTCTTTTATTACTGAAATCGAACCTTTTCTTTCTCTACATCCGTATATTATATAAAGCGTATGCCCATTACAAACTTTCTCTCTCGTGTTGTCATTCGAATTATCTATTATCCGACAGTCGATTTGCATCATCTCATGTTATGGCACCACCCCTTAATTCCGCCAAGTATATTCTGTGAATCTCGCCAGTCAGAAGAAAGGACAAAGATGATTCAGGTTTTCTGGAGACATCTACATACTATGTGTCCCACCCATTTCTATTGCCGCGGCTGTCTATTCGGTTCATTAAAAATCATATCTAATATAGATGACCAAATATGCATCCAATTAATTTATTATATAAATAGTTTTATAGTTACTGTATTTTGACACACTGATTTTTGTTCGATTTATTATTACGAAAATAGTAAGAATATAGTGTAATTTATATTTTCATTTATATGGAATAATTAACATCTAATTCACGCTTCATTTTTTTGAAAACCAAGTGAAAATTTCAATAGTAATCACCGTCTAAATATAACTATGATTCGCTAAACTTTTCCAAAAAATATTTTAAGGGTAGTCGTCGCCGCGCTGGTGCCAATTTTGCGATAAAATCTTCCGTTGTGAAAGGGTTTTAATGAATTAGCCGCTATGCCTTTGAGAAGTTTGGATCGCTACTTCAGTACGTCAGTTGTAATTAACAGTATCGTTTGTCCGGTATTAAATTCGCCGAAAACGTATGAAGAATAATGAAACAGTTCTAAATAGTATTTTTATATTTAACGTGCAGTACTTTCGAATATTTTGTGCTTATATTTGAGTTATAATGAATTGATATTTTATTTGTTTTTTTTTTTTATATATCTAAAAATGTCGAACGAAACTTTTTCTGCTGACGATTCTAGCATCATTAATTCGATTTTAAATGTAAGTAAATTAAAGTAATTATATACTATAACTAATAATACACAATATTCTGTGATTTTTGCTAATTTTAATTTATCAACACTCTTCCTTTTGAGTAGTACCAGTGCTTGCCAAATGGCAGATCGCGAAACTCTCCAAAAATCTAAGAATAAAGTCATCAGCTTTTTCTTACTTTTCATTGATAACTTAATAATTTTGGTTTGATTTATTTATATTTTTGTAAAAGTAAGTTATATTCTAAT
Organism: Rhyacophila evoluta; assembly: GCA_022683975.1. Taxonomy (NCBI): domain Eukaryota; kingdom Metazoa; phylum Arthropoda; class Insecta; order Trichoptera; family Rhyacophilidae; genus Rhyacophila; species Rhyacophila evoluta. The sequence goes on along the minus strand of JAGVSQ010008636.1, from coordinate 10,657 downwards.
AACATAAATGAAAACGGTACAGACATTTATATTTGTTTTATTTTTGTTTATCTATGTCGGTACAGACGGTAAAAATTTTAGTGGGTCACGAACGAGATGTAAATATTTAATAAATTTTGGCTGGTCACAAGGGGGAATGTTTGTGAAACGCTGTTATAAATGAATGATCAGGGTAGTAGGACAGTTCATGTTGGTGGGGAACTAGTGATATTTTTTTATAAGAATTATGTACAATGTTGTTGTCCAACCAAATTTTGAAAACGGATTACATATATGCCATCGAAAGATTGTTTTGTTTTCAAATGGAAATATACTGTACAGACAAAGGCTATGAGCATCTGTTTGTGTCATCATCATTGGCAAGGGTTCTATCTATGTCTGATACATCAATCTCATTTCATTAGAGCACGTTAGACAGGTTTAGAATTTCAATGAAGGTGATATCTGGTCATAGACTGTATAGATACAGGTAGTCTTGAGAATGGTCAAAATAGTTATCAGCAGACTACTTTAAATATAGTAAAGCGAAAATTTGCTTAATTATTCAAGATTCGTAGACCCCTCTCTCGATTATTCATAAATATTTTCATAGATTGTTTGCAGTTTTACTGCCTGCATGAAGTGAATCGTGTTTGGTTTTTATTATTTTTTTAAACAGGTGACTATCGATAGTAATGTTACTGTGTAATAACAATGCAACAATTACCTAATATATTTTACTTTAAAATGTAAAATATTTAAAATGAAATGCAGGCTATGTTTCTAATATTTTCCACAGTTTACTGTGGATTCAAAGAGATAAAGTGTGAATCGTTGGGTTAACAAATGGAAGCATTCTTTGTCTTTGCATTTATTATAGCTAATTAGGTGGCCAGTTAATAAAATCCTAGATAATTTTTGAAATGTAAACAACTAAGAAAATACAATAAGAAAAATATAGGTTACCATAGTTTTGTATTTTTTTGGAAAGCAAAATAATAATCCTGTGTTGGTTTGCCTTTCTATTTCTATAATAATAATCTCATTTATAATTCTGTCCCATGTCTTTTTACTTGTGTCCCTTTTTCTTGATACCACATTGCTTTTCATTGTCTGCACTCAATGAATCTGTTGTAATGTTACTAAATGCCTAAATTTATTTATGACTAATTTTGTTTCAGCATATCGAAAATGATGTGAATTCAGGATTCACGCAGGCCCTCGTGGCCTCGCTGTCTGTCATCATCGTCAGCGAATTAGGGGACAAGACCTTCTTCATTGCTGCTATTATGGCAATGCGGCATCCCAGGATGCTAGTCTTCCTTGGAGCTATATCGGCTCTTATACTCATGACAGTACTTTCAGGTTTGTGATATTTTTACTTGTCTTAAGGCTTTTCAACAATGACACTCATGGATATTTTATAAAATGGCCACCATAGACTTAAAATTACCCAAATACACTTTAACGGATTTTCAAAAAATACGTCACTTTCTTTACATAATAATATACACTATATATTATATATAGCATGTGAAAAGATATCAAGTGCTAGACGAGAAAAAGTAATGTTCGGCTCCAAAAAAATTCTTTATCTTATATAAATATCGCAGATATAAATTGAGGTTTAACTATTGGATTGAGTGTTGCATGACAATGTGTAAATGATTTTCACATTGACATTATTTTTATATTATGTTCCTTAAATTTATAGGGTGTCATATAACTATTGACTTCATTTATTGGTTTACAAATAAAAATGTACCATTCTATGTTTTGTAGGTTATCAAACTTGTGCAATTTTCATTATTTCAGCCGGTTTTGGATGGATAGCAACTATGGTACCAAGAGCTTACACCTACTACTTGAGTGCTGCACTTTTTGCATTGTTCGGCATTAAAATGTTAAGAGACGGCTGGAAGATGGACCCCAATGAAGGTCAGGAAGAGCTGGAGGAAGTTCAACAGGATCTCAGGAAGAGGGATGATCAGGTAATTAGTCAAATTATTTATTTATTATATTTGGCCTTTGCCATTAGTGTATACAAGTATAGATTCTTTACATTGAAACTAGGCTGATGCAGATTTAAGATAATTTTGATGTATGAATAAATATATTAGTTAATAACATAAATAAATTATATCATTTCAGTATGAAAAAGAGGCCGCATTGTCTCTGGTGGATCAAGAGGCAGCAAGAGGTGCCGCAGCTCAAGCATCCCGGAAGCGAGCATGGATGGCAGTTCTCCGTACATTCATGCAAGCTGCATCCATGACCTTTCTAGCTGAGTGGGGCGACCGGTCACAGCTCGCCACTGTCATTCTCGGTGCCAGAGAGGTAAAGTTATTTTACAGACAGTATTGTAATCTTAAGTTCTCTGTGAGGATTTAAGTTTGGAGTATGTAGCTCTGTTATTAAGGAATTATTGTAATTAAATTTGTGTTTGAATAATGTGGCATTCATGTATTGTAGATGATTACCTTCGACGTATCACACAATATCACCTCAAATAACTAACAAAGGCATTGTTTGCCTTGTCTGTTTACATTGCTACAAAAACCATAGCTTACAAGTAGGTTGACCATATATCTTTGTGACAAAAATGGCTAATTTGGATAGTAAAATGTCATTTTACTTTAGTTGACATGAATATTTTACTTGTTACGCAAAACTTTCGATTCGTCCAATACTTTATCATATAACCTGTCATTATTTATAACACAATTTTGTCTTACAATCAATAAAGCCCTCATTGTTTCAACACCAGGAAATACTAATTTTCACAGCATACGGTCAGACTAGAATTGCATCTGTACTCCTTTAGACACAAATGTCATTGGACATAATATTCCACATTCCTTTATGGTTTAATGCATGATCGTAAATTATAATTTTTAGTAAAAATTTTATTACTATCCAATATTAAAATAAAATTGGGTTATAGTTGTGTAAAAAAAAATCAAACAAACTAGATATTCTCATTAATCTATCTTCTATCTATATATATGAATAAAAATGTAAATATTTGTTTGTTCAAAATCTTAAATCTCCGAAATATTGTTCACCGATTGTTTTGACATTTTGACACAATGTTGAATTCGAATACGCGTTTTTATATACCTATATTTATATAGATGTCACACCTGTGACATGTAAAAATATTTTCTTTCTTTTCCATTTAACCAGACTGAGCCACAGCAATGCGTGGCCGGGTACAGCTAGTATATATATTTTTTTTTAAATAGGACATTTGGCTAGTATGCTTATATGACTGGGCATTTATATAAAAATGAATAATATATCATGCTACAAGTACCTCGGGAGTGAATTTTTTTTTTTCTGAATATATTTAATATTGAGTTAATATTATATTTTACACAATTACATGTAAATAAGTGGCTCAATTAAATGCCAGTGTAATATTTTTGCAGGATGTCTTTGGTGTGGTATTGGGAGGTATTATTGGCCACTCGTTGTGCACAGGACTCGCAGTCCTCGGGGGTCGAATGGTGGCTCAAAGGATCTCAGTTAGAACTGGTAAGACCATGATTCAATAAAACATCTGTTGAATATTTTAATTGATACATACATCATCACCTCAATATTTAATTACTTAATTAGGTTGCAATTGTTTCTACAAATTCAGTCAGTTTAAACAAGTGTAAATGATTTCTTTCCCATATAAACCAACACCTGGGTAAATACTGATTTTCTTAGAATATTAAAATTATTGTGTGTGATGATAAAATATTTTACTATTGTAACAATAACGTATCTCGAGATTACTAAGTTTTAGTTTCAGTCATAAAAATTACGTTTGTGTATATTGTATTTCCTCGTATAAGTAATAATATTCTAAATAATGTAAAATTATATTATTCTAAGTATAGATGACTACTGTTACTGGTAAACACAACAATAAGAATCGGGAAGTGTGCACAAACAAATAATATATAGATATATCGTCACCAATATTGCAGAAATACGTGTCTTGATTTTTTGGCTTAAATCACTTTGTAAAGTATAGTTTTATTTTTTGCAATCTCTTGTATTATTGGCACATTTTTGCAGTAACTCATAATTTGTACATGTTTTATAAACATATGTGTCAATGCAAAAATATACCAATAATACAAGAGATTGCAAAATAATAAAACAATACTTAACAAAGTGACTTAAACCAAAAGATCAAGATACGTGTTCCTGCAATATTGGTGACGATATGTACTCTGTAGGCATTAAAACTAAATATGGTTAAAAGTAGAGATATTTACAAAGAAACTGGGAAAGAAAGTATATCAATACAATATTAATAGATCACATCATTATAGATAGGAACCCGAGATCAGACACTGTTAATTCTCCAAACATAAAACAACAAAATGCTAAAAGATATAACTATTTATTATTTTCTTTTCAGTTACGCTTATTGGAGGTGTTGTATTCCTGGTCTTTGCGGTGAGCGCATTGTTTATTGATCCGAACGACTCGTAAGCCGATGATAGACTCACTGTAACGCCAACAGACAATTTAATTTTAAGCCAATATCGACTTGGATGAATTAATCATAGATATTATTATTACATAACCTTAAGTGATTGTCCTCATCTTGACAATACTTTATTTATTGTTTTGAAATGTATCTAATGTTCAAAAGACACTTCCAAGCACAATTAAACTCAAATTAATAACCTTTTCTTTTAGATTTTTCTAATTGAGTGTCCTTATACATATTTTTATGTTTGTTTTTTGACTGACTTGGATCTGAAGAAAGTATGTGCTGAGGGCTTGACAAATGTTTGAAAGCTATGAACAATATGAAAGGAACACAATTTAAATTAGTTTGTACATCCTTTTTCAAAAAAAATTTTTTTTTTCACTTCAGAACTTGTTTTATATTTCAGATAGTAGTAAACATAAGTGTGACTAAAGCAATTTTAGTTTTTTTTAATTGTGCTTGAAAAATATATCTTTTTGACTAGAACAAGAAACTATCAGTACAATCTTCTTAAGTTGTAGTTTGTTTACTAATAATTATTATATCTAGAAATGATCTCAAACAAATCCATGAGTTAAAAAATCATAACAACATTCAGCATGTACATTTTATACTTCTTCATTATGTTGAGGATGTTGTTCTAGGCGCTTTCATTAAAATCGTATTTGAAATACAACGTCAAATCAAATGTGGAAAAGAATCTTTGAAATAATTCTGATTTTGTATAAATTTTCATGTCTTTTAAAGAGTTTTTAAACCTGTAAAATTTCATTTATTTAATTTTTCTCTGGTCGGTGATGTATCCTTCATATTCTAGATATATTGATCTATTATCAAACTGACAAAAATAAATATATAAATACATTAAATAGTAATTTAATGAATACAATAATCGAGTTTTGAAGTAATTTTTAGCAACTCCTGTTATCTGGAGTAAGTGTGGTAGCAATTTTTTCTTTAATATGTACTATAGAAAAAATCTCTGATTTTAATCATCCGAAGTTTTTTTAACATTAATTATAGTTAGTGACAGATTGTGTTTGACTTAAACCATTGTGGATGAATGTATTTATAGCAGGATAATATTATATTTTGTAAAAAAAGAATTTAGGTTATGATGATGTGTTTATGTATCTATTTTTCAGAACAGTGATGTATTTAGATTGCTACGTTAAATATTAAGAGCTGAAACATACTTTGTTAATGACATCGAATACGCTTAATCGAGCATTATATTACTAATCAATGATTTCTTCACCAAGTTGCCATTTGTTCAGTTTAATATGAAATTATAAAATTATGTCAGCCAGACAGTTAGTGACAAAAAACTTAAAATGGTTTATGTGTATACAATGATAAATGCAGACAAACAGTACATACATTTAAAAATTATAATAGATGTAGACATTGGAAATTTTATACTTGATCGAACAAAACATATAATCGTGATAATGGATATTGTTGTTAAATGTTTCACCAGTCCACATGTTGATGGTAACTAGTTTTTTGCTACCCCAATATTTAGAAATTGATAAAAAAAATCACTTTTCCTCAATTATGGGTGTGTTTGCTAAACATATGCTCATTTAAATCACTCATCGACAATTGCTATGATATATCACGTTTACTTACATACAGATGAAAGGTTAGAAATGGGAAATGAGTGAAAATAAAAAAAATTCCAAGTGCATATTTTATAACTACTTTGATGTTTGATGAATTTACATATTAGCATCACCTCATTTTTTCATAAAATAGATCTCAATAAATACGTTACATATGCCAGTGAGAAGTGGCACGCAAGAGAGTTATCATAATCTGTAACTATTTATTCCACAAAATCAAATTTGTTGTTTCGTAATTTTATATTTAGTACCGACTGTCAAATTCCTTGTTTCTTTGTTGAACAAAATGGCCTCTTCGGTAGTTATTTATCTATATACTATTACAATGCATTCTAATATATCTAATAATTTTGATTGATAATAAATACTACATGTAAGTGTTTCCAACTTGCAATTGCATGATTGATAATATGACATTTGTGGAAGAGTGACATGATGATTTGAAAGAATAAATATTGTTTATGTTTTTTCCACACTAATTTTTGCTCAATCAGAAATAAAATTAATGTTTTTTGAAAATTTCATTTCGAGTATACACACCATTACACTGAATGCTATGCAGAAATTTATACCATTTATCAAAATGTATAAATAAAAATCACCATGTATATATGAGTTGTACAAATATATAAAATATACATTTTTACTGAATAATTTTGCATTCTTTCAAGTAAAAATTATCAATTTTTTTTTTTAAATTTTCAAGTTAAATATAAATTCATCCCGAATGTTATACAGTAACCCCCATATAAAATGGCATTCCTAAAAAATATTTTTGCTCCAATATGGTCTGAGAATTGAGGAAATTCTCTACAAGGGATGAAATGAGAGTTTTTTTTTTCGAGGTTTGAATTTGATTTTTTTTTTACCGAAAATGTTTGTTTTATCAGGATTGCAAATGTATTTATTATTAAATGTTTTTCAAAGAGTGAATATTTCTTTTTTGGATTTATGTCTAATAAATGTCTAACATGAATAAAAAAGTAACTCATAGAAAAAGATCGTCTCTAGAACTGAATCTGCAGATTTAAAAGAATGCTTATAAAAATTGGCAAAAGTATCATGGTAAAATAAAGACATTGAGATGCTGTACATGAAACCCTGAAGATGGAGATATTTTGCCAGATTTGCTTATTCGACCTTTTTAATTGGTGTAGAAGAAAACGAATAAAATAAACATGTAATCAAACATAATTCTATTAGTTACACAATAGTAGAGTTTTGTTCATTTTAAGACCCAAATAACCACATTATATATGTGGGTTACTTGTACTTATATAAAATATGGTATATATTTCATATATCGTAGTTTTGATTGTTTTGATTGTTTTGATTGTTTCTATGTTTAATTCAGCTTGTTTGTATGATATCAATAGCTTTCTATAAAATTGGTATATTTTTGGTGATCTGTTGATGATTTGTTAAATAAAATGAGAACGATTCATTTTCAAAATGCGAACCTCTTAATAGAAAATGGTAGCACACTTCTGACAATGGACAATGTCCATTTTAATGATATCAGAAAAATATTTTTTCCATGCTGCTAAAATTTATCACTAAATGCTAATTTATAATATAAAATAAATTTATTAAAGTATTTTGCATTCATTTTTTTTCATTGTAAAGATTTAGTGTAGCATGTCAAGTATATCTGCAATATATCTAAACAGGGACCAAACTTAACGAAATATATTTTTCAACTGTCTTGATCCTTAAACGTATTTAATCCTGTAATTTTTGTCCCTGAACTACATTTATTTGTTTTGCTTAACACTTGATTGCATTCTTACTGTACAACGTCGATATTTTGATATTAAAATAAATTAAGGAAAAAGAAAAATAACCATGTTGCATATATACAATAATTAAGTTTGTATGAAATTATGTTTAGTTTTTAAGTGTGTGACGTTTTTGAATGGTTCTTAAAATCAAAACCGATTCACTGTTTGAGATGCTTTAAAATTGATTTGACTAGACTTGTGATATGTAAATATAGATTGTAAGTAAATGTGAATTTATTTTGGTATATTTATAAAAGAAAAAATGAAATGTAACACTATTTGTATCAAATACTGCTGTTTATTATTCCTTATCACCATGATCTAAACCAGAGACTTCAATTTTGTCATATAGGTTAGGATATGTACAGAGAATTAAATATACTTTATTAGAAGAAAGACAAAGCATGCACTTCGGAACATTATATTTATTTTTAATTGTTCCTATGAGTCTTAAATGTGTCATTTTTATGTGTTTGTTGATTTAAATTTATTACTTTCATATCCAGTTCAATTAATGTTATTTTTGTGAATATCTTACATAATTAAATACTTAAAGCAATTTGTTCGTTGCATTTGATACAATTTGTCATTTTGAAATATCTAAGCTATATATGGCTGTGGGTATGTTTGAACTTGACGTTTAATATAATTTGAAAACCACTAATATCGTAACACAATGGGTGGGCTCAGTGTGAATTTAAACATACATTATATTCTCATGACATTACGCAAAATTACCAGGTCTCATACAGTTGACCTTTTAAATAATGAGCAAGCTTTAAACTCTGTGCTTTTTGTGCCAACAATAATAACTATTTTTAAAGTGATGTAGCATTTTTTTAAAAGAATATTCTAATGGAAAATATTTTTTTTTTGTTTTGGATATTTCTAATTATTTTTATAATAAAGCAATGTGTACATATTTCATGTACTTGTTTGCAGGGCATGAACTTGGGGTATTGAGCGAAAGGCTAGCAATCAATCTGTAGTGTATATTCTGTCTTGCAGTAAGAGGTTGCTTTAATTTTGTACCACATAATGTCAAATCATTTTTTTTTCAATTAAAATAAGTATTCAATGAAGTTTACTAAACTATTTTTTATCAAATATTTTAAATTATTTAGTTATGCAATATAAAAAAAATGAAAAAAAAAAATTATATTTTTCTTATGCATCTTTGGATTCTTAATTATCTATGGATATATGGGATCTTATTTTAAATAATTAATAGAAAATGAACAGGGATAGACTCACTATTGATTCAGTATTTGAGAAATGAGATTAACACTCTGAGACTTTAAAAATAGTTAAAAGAAAGAATTTTATTATTTAATTTATAATAGAGTAGTCTTACTGAATAGTTATAATTATAGCTAAAATAAAGTTAAATTTCCAAAAGTATAAACTTTATAGATCAATTATAAAAATTATTGTATAATTTTCTTAACTGGAAATTTTCTTTCCTCTTATATTGCTTAAATTCTCCTAAATTTGTTGAATTTAAATAATATTATTGATCTAAAATTTAGGCTTATAAATAGACAATATTTTTATAAATATTTGGCAGTGTCTATACAATATATTTAAAAAATATGTAGATGATAAGTTGTAAAATACTAAGCACATACCGTGTTATAAAAGAAATCATAGCTATAAATTTGTATAGACTTGTTGTAAATAGGTAGATATTGTATGTAAAATTTTGTCCTGTACACAGGTGCTGAAAAAATATATATAAATAAATATATCAAAAAAATGTTTTTTTTTATTTCAACACTAACTGATCAAAAGTGTAATAACATTTTTTATTTCACATTAAAATACTAGATAACTGTAATTGTTGTACTTCAGATACTGGCTCAGTAAGCGTGCCTAATTTAGAACCAAAGGTTGAGGTGCACACACGTAACTGTATAAAACATAATACAGTCAAATCCCACTATAGTGAATACTGAAATAACGAAATTTCCAGTACATCATGGCGTACCAGAAAGAAGTATTATATATACCTATTTTACATTCCTTTGAATTTGAATTTTAAATTTGGGACTGGAATCTCAACGTTTCAGAACTACTCTTTTTTATAAACAATAAAAAATGGATTGGTGGATTACAGAATAGGGAAGTGATATATTAATAACATATTCGATCCATGAAACTGTAAATTTATTGCTTTTCAGGTTTTCAGGAAGAATGGGTCAAATCAATCCCATGCTGCATGTATATTAAAAGTTCTGTCCTGTTTTGGAAATTCAAAGGATCAGAAAATACCTGTAGGGCTGAAAACGATTAAATCGCTTTTTCGCTTGGATTGCCGTATATTTGAGAACTTGGTTTTTCAATGCTTGTGGGAATAAAATTAAAAAAATGGAAGCTGTTACAGATGGTAGATGAGGAGTTACATGTTTGTTTATTTAAATGAGAATAAAATAGTAAAATGAATATGGATATTATATAATTTTTTTTTTTTCATATACTAGAAATTGATTTAACCAACTTTTGGGTGGTTTAACAAGTTTTTTTTTGTTTATTTATTTAATATTTTACTGTTCACATTACAATTTAAAAATATACTATCATACATAATTTACTTTTATTAAAATTTTTGACTCCCTTTGGTAGACTAATTATGAATTTATTTGTTTTTACATACATTCATGATGAAACTGAGTTCAAATCTATAATGTAACATTGTGGTACCAATTGTATTTAATTAACAGAATGTAAAAGTACTGTTGGCGCAATTTTATCCCGTCATTATTATTATTATTATT
>JAGVSQ010008635.1:0-14238 GCA_022683975.1 Rhyacophila evoluta | reverse complement strand
GAATATCCATGTCATAAAAACCTTCTCCACCAATACCACGACAAATGTTTATTGTCCTGTGGTATTCATCTTCTATTGGTGGTCCAGAGACTACTTCTGGCCACGGCTTTTTCCAGCAAGAATTTAAATTTGATTATTGTATTTCTTTAGCGGATGCAGAAACAATATCGACATAATTTCGAATAGAAATTTTTTTCCAAGTTTGTGGAAGTGTTAAATTTTCTCAACATTAGAATGTTTTAAATCGAGCGGATGTCCCGGTGCATTGTCCAATATCAATAATATTTTTAAATCATTTTTTTTCCTGAAACCGTGTTATATAAAGCGTGTTGTATAAAAAATTTGCCACAATTTATACATCCGTGTTGTATAAAACCGTGTTATACGAGGCCCAAGTGTACTTGTTCAAGAACTTTTTTATAATGTTTGGAGTAGTGGCGTATACACCTCAATTGATAGTCCATATTTATCAAGTACTAATCGGTTTAATAATTGTGGATTGTATAATAATCTAAAAAATCCAGAACTGGATGGGACTGCCCATTGGGTTAAGTATTTGTCTGACAAACAATTCTCGTGAACAATAATCTATCAAGATGTCTTCACATTTCAAAGATCCATATACTTCTCTTTCGGGGTGGATATCTTCACATTGTGCAGATCCATATCCTCCACGTTGGGAGCAAATATGGTGTAAAAAAATACTTTACTGTCTCTATACTTGCAAAAATTAATAACTCTTCCTTTAGTTTCGTTTCTAAGCATTGTAATCCATTTTTTATAGTAAAACTTTATTTAAGTTGGAAAATTTGAAAGTTTATTCTAGAATATTAATTTACTGCAAAATTTCATTCAAATTCATCGCCATATTACATTATTGCGCGTAAATTGTTGACACATCGTAATACCATCATTAAATTAAATCAAAAATCGCATCGCTATGTTAGTACGTGGCCAAGTTACAGTACAGAGTCATAAAGTAACTGTCCTCATCCCTCTCTTGGCAAAAGCGGGAAGCTGTGACATTTTCACCCGTAAATCAAACAGTTATCTTTCGCACAACTTTAAAATACACCCACTTTATAGCTGCTGTCTTCTAATTTGTAACGTCAGAATTAGACAGCGATATAACGAATTAGTGTATTTTCTTTCGTATTATTATATTGATATCATGTAAATGAAATCGACAAACATTTAAATTGCTACCTACACCTTTTTAGACAAAACGCTTCATATTTCGTTAAGGAATTTTTGTGTGATACTAATATACATATCTATATGAACATCTCTCATTCGGACAATGATAATAATATGAATAACATTGCATTTCACCTTGTCAACCAATAATAATTTCGTAATGGACATTCAAATGGACAAAAAAGTTAAATTTCAATCGTCATTATAATATATATTACATTCGAGTCTTATTTAATATTAAATGGTTTCTTTATTGATTAATATACTATAATAATAGTGATATCTAACTTTATACTGTTACATAACTAGACTTATGTGTTTTTTTTAAATGTAAAATAGATGACACATTTATTTTTATAAATCGTTCTAAATTTAGTAAATATTTCATCATCCAAATTGTGAAATTAATTTTATTTTTTGATTCATTTTTCCTGCTACAATTAAGACATATTTTTTGATATAAAATAATCGTGTAAACACAAATCTTATTTTTTAATAAAAATACTTACCATGTTCGCTACAAAAGTGGAGCATATATATCTTTGCAATATGAAGACATAATATCTTGGCAGATTTTTTTTTGCGAGGATTTGTTTTCAAATATATAATTTCTCAACCCAATGAGCATCCAGTTTTGAGAGATGTGGGAACCGAACGCATTTTTCGGATGCGAGGTGCACATGCTAACCTCTATGCTATCGGGAAACGAGATCAGATGGATTATGTTAATGGTATTATTTTTATTAAATATGTTATCTACAACAGTAAAACATGGGTACTTTAACATAATACTTGTTAAAAAACTCTTAATCAACTTACAATTTACTTGGTTACGTACATTTATTTATTATAATATCTTATTTAATTTATATTTCAAATTTTTCGTAGTATTTAAGTCAACTTAATATGGAGTAATTTGACCAATATTATGTTGTATAAATAAACACAATTTTGTTTTTGATTCATTATATTATTCGTTATAAGCATTATTTACAATCACTAACTAATAGTAATATTTTAGTAGAGTAGTTACTTTTTAGTATTTTTAAATGTATAAATATGATGAATATAAATGTATTTTTGAGATATTTCTTTCACCTGGCACCATATTAAAAAGGGTGAAAAAGGCATTTATAAGGGCGGTATGAAAAGGCACGTTGATTTCTTCGGTCACAAAAATATTTTATTACTTATTTTAGACTGTATTCGAACCAAATCCTCAATACACACATACCTAGCAGAGTTCACAACCACATCGAGTTTTTCCATGAATTGGCGTCACGCGTAAACGACACACATCAGAGAGAGATAGCAATTAATAACGTGAGACACCGTCGATCAATAGTGTTACGTTGAACGAGAGGTCTTCAATTCTGCAAGAGGGAGCGAGATGAATATTTATTTTGGTTTGTCGGTTCTCATGTAGACGGGTAGGAAATGAAGGAATTACAGTTGAGAAAATCCACCTACGTCTAGGACTTTATCGGCTACTTGAGAGTAAACGCAGGCAAGATGGTGCATAACGTATTTTTATTTTTCATAAAAATGCCAGTTTTATTGATATGAAAATGTTTTTTTGCTTTCAGCTGGGATCGAAATTAAATAATCAACTTTTCTCAAATAAATATCGTGTTAAATTGACTATTTATGAATAATAAATCTTGAAATTAATGATAAATAACCAAAAAACAGTTCATATCAAAATTAATATGATAAATTCATCATTATCATTATTTATATTAACATTATTTTACCAAACGTATGAAGCTAAGATTTGAAGAAATATGTATCTTCATATTTTAATTTTAATTTAATTCAACTTATAAAAATACATTTTAGGACACGCATTGAGATATTTATAACATGAGTAAATAATTCTGTAGTATATTGATGCGGAAATATGGATTTATCTCTTATTTGAATGTGCACACACGCGTAAAAATAGGAAATACATGTGACTATCTATGGTTTCTATAGTAGTTTAATGACCAAGTCAACTTACTGGAGTATATTTGATAATATCAATTTTATATGTCTGTGATATTTTTTTATTACCAATGACACGTGTACTTCCTTCACAATTATTCTCCACAGTGACAATTAAACGCGTCTTAAATCCACTATCCACATACAAATATGTAGTTCGTAAATATGTTTCTAATTTTCTCAATCACCATTTTTTTCCAATTGTAAGTTAATTGCCTTTCGTTAATCACTGTTTTTTTATTTATAGATTGTCACTTGGTTCGCTTTTTCAGCCACACTTTCTTATAAAATCAAACTGAAAAATGAAAATATATTATATTATACAATGAATTGAATACAATTTTTTTTTTGTATGTGTGTTACTACTTCGACATTCTTTCGTATCAGTCATAAGTTTGATTCGTTTTATAAAGTTTTATATTAACCTATTAAAAGGTTTACAAAGAAAAAATTGCTGCATTATTTTAAGAAGTCGTAAAGCATTAAACCCTTTTTCAATTTCCCCGCTGTTCTCATTTTAGTGTCGTCGGCAATTTCTTCCATTTTTGTTGATGTGATACAATCGGCTTCAGAGCAGCTTATCTCCATGGCCGTCCATTCAAGGTAGACTAAACCATTTGAAGAATTATTCTGATAAACATACTCACTTCAATCGTTAAGTTTATACACTAAACGTATAAAGATGTTATTTCAGAGACTGTGGAAGATTTTGCGACTTAATTTTTTTACTATTTTAAACAACTGTACTAAATTTAAGCCAAAATGTTCAGGTTTTGTAAATCTAAGGTTAGTTTTATTACTCTCACCATTTTTCAAACAAAATACGCCGTCACATGTTCAACTTCTTTTACAATACTCGTATCGCCTTCTACTTAGAAGACAACATTAAGATAAGTTTACGGCTTAAATATACCAATACTGACCGATACTGAATCTTTTTTATAATGATACCAACGTATTTGAGCATCATATATTTAGAATATGCATTTTAAAACGGTAAATACCTCAGCATTGAACAAACTGGCTATTTTAAAATTAGGAAAGTATCATTTAAATTGCTCGTCGTAAGCCTTAATATGTTTCATTCACTATGGCAAAATTAAATACATTTATAATTTGGTATAATTTATTAAGTCACAATAAACAATATAACATATAAAATTCAAGTCAAACAGGTTATTGATAGCTTTTCTGGCACTTCACTGTTAAAATCATAGTTGCAGTGGCATAATATATATTACCATATCCGCTCCGAAAGTAGAGCGTATATATTTCAACATTGTGAAAACGACTACTCCAGAAATGGAGTATTTGCATCTCCAAATTGCAAAGACTTGCTTTGACAGAATTTTTCCGTGAGAATAAAATAATCTTAAAATAACGTGTAGTAGAATTTTTAAATGTTATAAATATAAATCGTTGAATTCAGTGTATAAATATTTAGGTATATTTTTCCAATTTAAATTTCTTATGTGTGTGGGTAAATATTACCTGAAAATTTTCCTAAACAAAAATATCGTCATTTCATCATATCTCATAGAATATAAAAAACCCATATAAGAGATGTCCACTTATAAATTACTGCAGAATTAATAATCAATCTCCATAGATTTTCGAGTGCAATTGAAAATAATTGAAGCTTGAGAAATAAAAATATGATTTTTAGTTCACTGTATTTTTGATTATTTTAAAAAGCGTAGCTTTTATAACAAAACTACTATTACGTATTTAATTTCTTAGAAAGATACATAATGCAGCAAATATTATATAATATCTACGATAACCTATTTCTTGGACAGCTACAAACAATATCGATCGCTTACTGCCGAGACATCGCATATATAATTTTTACGAAAACCTTTCAACGCTATTTATTAGCAAATACTTAAATACATAAACTTATCACGTAGAAGTTGCTTGCAACTTAAACCAATATGCATTTAATAGAGTTACTAGCATTTATTTCTACATGTTAACGTTAAGTATATGCTCATATAAGGGATTTAAAAGGTTTCGTAAAATTTTAATATAAGAGGTGCTGGCAGTGAGCAATCAATTGCTGAATAATCCAGTTATGGTGCAAATGAAATTCTTTATATATCAATCAATATTTCCCTAAATGATATAAATGTAATTGTAATAAATACCTAAAAATAAAAATTGCAAATCAATTTCCTAGCTGTATTAAGCAAGTTTTGGTTGTCCTGGAATGTATCGACTTATTTAGTTTGTTGAATAAGTCGTGTTTATGTCGTTATCTTTATTCCGCTCAATGTACATTTGTGAAATAAATCAAATAAATAGCTTCCAGTCGTTACGCCACTGTACCGAAACCTAAATCCGCAAAATGCGTCAGGCCAATCCTTAGTGACGCCTTTCACCTACCGCCACTGCTTACAATCTTCATTCAGCACTACTCAACTTCACTCAAAAAATGAACAGCTGTTTTCGAAATTATATACACGATTTTTCTAAAATGTTATTTTTAAACTTGCTATATTTATATCCACACCTTTACCGGTTTTTACTATATTTATCCAGCTTTATCCAGCGAATTACAGTGTAATCAAAAATACTTGAATCATACATTTATCATATATTCTATATGATAAAATTTTATTATACGTTACTCAAACGTTGTTCAGCCAAACGCTATGAAAACTTTATCATAAATATTATACTAATTAAAATATTGTTGAACATCATAAAAAACAGTATCTATTTATCAATCTTTTACTGGACACACAACTCATTTAACATTATTAAATATATTTGAATATTTCCTTTTCGCATTTTTACTGTGTCCATTTTGATTTTCGATCATATTTGTTACCATAATACGACATATTATCAGCTCTAAAGCAGTCACATACATGTTTACTTGTATATCACTACAATGCAAAGACTTGTGTTGACAGGTATTTTTATGAGAATCGTCTATCCAATTTATTTAGTAATTATGTGTTCCTGCATTTTTGAGTTAAATAAAAAATTCTTTATAACTAAATTCTATTCCATAGATTAGATAATCGTCATATATTATAATATGTAGTACCACTCAAGTGAGTTTTCCCGATTGTGTAATGTAATTGAAAAACTAACAAAGAATAAAGCATACGAAATTACTTAAAAGTACGTTGATATCAAAATGAAATACAATCCATCAACAAAAATTTGGAGGAGACGTAATTTTTCTCTTTATATATAACAAAACACAGTATTATATTAATATAAATAAAGGTGAATAAGGACAAAAATGTATTTTATAGGTTAAATCCTAGATTTCAATTTAGTAAATGTCAAGTATGATCATTGAAAAATTACGTCTGCTAGAAGTTTTAGATAGTTTTGGAAGATTACCAAAATGATAAAGACACACAATATTTTCTGGTAAAATCTACTAGTCTATTTGAAAAATAGGAAATCCAATCAATCGTGTTGACTTTAAGTAAAATAAAACTTTGAAATGAAATATAAATGATTAATAGTTTAAAAAAATTTCCTTTATTTAAATACTACCACAAGTACGCGTGCTAAGCATTGCAAAACACTGCAGTGTCTGTGAGATCTCATAGCTGTACATCGGATATGACCTCTACGGCTGGCGTAGAGTAAGAGCAGGGACGCTCAGACTTGAGGCGCCTACGAACAACGATCGCCACAGCTATCTCAATATACTTTGTGGTAACAAGAGAATTTTAAGATGATATAACCAAATTTTTGTGATATGAAAATACGCAAAGGCTCGCAATATCACACGTGCGTGAATTTTTAATCATCTGATCAAATAAAATCCTAAATGAACAGACGTCATATTTTATTAATAAAAATATATATATATAAATATTTCGTAATAAACCAGATCTTAAGTATATTCAATTACATTTATTATATTTCAAACAATCATCTAGAACATTGGCTTTATAAATTTGTCTTTACATATTGTTTTTCAAGTATTATTTATCAGCTAATTCCTCAGCTTAGCGGGTATTTTCTGTATTTTTGATTAGTATTAAATGAATGTAATACTTGAGCTTTTGACTTCTGCTAATTCTAACAAAGTAAATAAATAATAAAAAAATAAATTGAAGTATTTTTTTAAAACGTAATATTTCGTTAAATATTAAATTGTGTTATTCTCATTATTCTTAAAATGTGAAATTTATAAATTAATATTAAAACGTCCATATTTTTTATATACATTGAGCGTATTTACAAGACAATTTTGTTTCTTTAGAAACCTATTTTTTCAGACGCTCGTTTCACGTATTTATATAACTGTGCCCGATACTACGTGACTCAATCAACACTTCGTTCATAAGTACTCAGATCCATGTTCATCTTCGAAACAGCCTCACATAAAAATCCCTAAACAACAATCTAACCTTTGAAAAAAATTACGAAGGCTTCGTTCTTATGATTTGTTTCCAGCGCGAAGGCAACGCCATCTGAAACATAAGCGTCGCATTTCGACGTCGATCGCCAAAGCGAGACGTCCTTTTCCCCGCGTCGCGGCGCCTTATATTTTCCACTCAGCCTGCTATATAGCATTCGTGAAAAGGCAAGTGCCACAAATCGATTCAGTGCTTAACAGGATTACACTAGGAAAAACGAATAATTCGACAGCATCCGGTATTAATACACCGTCGAGATTTTATTATTTTTGTGACAGTGGTTTCGGAAAAATTTCGTCAATTATGATTTGATCTGGTTTTGTTACATTCGGTAATACAGAGGGGAGCTGAAAAGTGATTGATATTCTTACACGTTACTTGGATTTTCCGTCAAATTGGTTTTATTCATCGCATAGGGGCATAACATAAGGTAATTTTATCATTTATATACTTTATTCATTACTATTCTCATTATTTTGTCCTCATATAAATGTGCTAAAAATAGTTTTTTACGTTTACATAATATCGGATCAGCTAATTCAAGGGTATGTTTTCTCAATACATACCTAATTCACGTGATATGGCAACTGTTACTAATAATACACTAGTTTTTAGCACGCATATATAAATATAATAATAATAATTTAACGGCATTCATATTATATATAATGTTTCTTTGTATTATTTACACAAAAAAGAGTGTTCAATTTAGTAATATTCGATGTTTTAAGAAAAAAATATTTCTTGTAAAATTAAAACTTTTTATTCAATATAAAAAGTGTTACCGAATATTCAAATTTAAGCTCAATTTCCGGTTTTAGTATAAGTTAAATCTTTACTCCATATACGAGATATATTTTTCTATACAACACTGTTCTTCAATGTCATATGATTAAAAAGGTCACGCATCACCGCATAGATTTATTTAATTAAATTCACCGATAGTATTACTTAGAATATTATCTTGGTCTAGTTAAATATTTCTTCTAACTTTAATACTCCGTGTGTATACACTAATTATTAACAAAACATTGTGGTAATCTGTCCTACTTACACTTTGACTCGATACTGAATTGAGTAATCATAAAGCCGTCATACCAAATTTGCTATACAATATATATAATTACGTGCTGATTCTGAAAATCTCATGGTACATAAATTAACATGTATTTAAAACCTTAAGAAGGAAGTAATTTTCATACTAGAAGAAAAGTTTGCGTCGAGGTAAAACCGGTTTGTTGGAATTTTAGCTTTTCTTTAAAATAGGTAGTTTTAATTTTGAAAAATGTAACGTAATGAATGTTTGAAAATATCAATGTTTAAAAAACGACATAGTATATTCATATAAGCATATATATTTTTATCTGAGTATATTCTTCATTCTTGTTATTATCTATTTCCGCCCAATGTGATTCTGGCGTCCTACTGAATAATCGGGCACCATCCACAGAATGTACTCAGCGAAATTAAAAAATACCGGCATGAATCGAAAGAATGCAAAGCGACCGGCAGGCGACAATGAATCTTAGAGCTGCCATTTAATGACTTTATCAATTATGTAATATGCAAAACAATTAACACCCATAGTCCATTTTATTCATCAAACACAGAACGTACAAAATTCACAAAATAAAATACCTACGTAAAACACCCACACACGTTATCCAACTTTGTACAGTCACATATACATTCACTAAAATTCTTTGTTGCCCCTGAACATTTCACACAAATGGAGTTGGGTGGTTTGCCGATTAAGCCATCGATATGCTCCCCATAGAAAATGGATTTGTCAAAGAGAGAGAAAGAAGACATTTGATACTATTTAGTGAACTAATTATCAAAGCTAAATAAAAAAAAATCATTTGAATTTCAGGAACTTTTTATGGGAATAAGTTGTTGGAAGATATTTCCGTAAATATTTTATTATAAGGGCTTCATATCAAACGACATCAATATATTATATTGAAATTTATTCTATCATCATAATCATAGATCGCTATTTATGATCCGGTCATTCCTTTTGTATAATATATATAAGCCATACGTGGACGAGTGGTGTATAAGTAAACATTCTTTAAAAATATCAGTTACGTGTCATTCTGATTTAATAGTAAAAATAAATTGTTATCTTTATTTACATCAAAGTAAAAATGTTTTATCTCACTGTTTAGTTAATGCTGTTTTAATAGGAAATGAATTTAATATGAATATGGATAGTTATTACATGTTCAGCATGGTCAACTTACTTATACATCGTTTTTATATACAGCTTAAAAAAGTTTACAAATTTCAAATTATATCGAGATATAATTACATTGCGTTATATTATAACCAACTATCGTTCCAAATGAAATAGATTAGTTCAATATAGATTTCATTGGCAAAACAATATTATCGCACTTATGCAATGGTCCAATTCATAAAAATTGGTTATCATTTCACGGTTTTTGTACTATCTACTAACCGCAGAAACTTTAATATGCCAATAAACGATAACCCACTGATAAGCCTGTCATGGATCCTATATATTAACCACTGTACTAAATTGTTAATAAAACACTCGAATACGATATAAACAAAGGAATAAAAAGACAAAATACACTAAATTTTGCACGATTTGAAATTAATTTTTTGCACGGCTTTAAAATAACACGCCCCAAGAAAGAAGAATAGATTATATTTTACGCCGATCTTTTTCTTTAACACGGCTTAAAAATACAAAAATCTTGCTCAACACAATTATAATTTAATACAATATTATATATCCAGTAAATATTTGAATACTTTGCAGATGAACTAGAAAATAGATGACGCACTTTCAATTATTCAAGCATGTAAAAAATTACTAAAATGAAATAACAAAATAAACAGGCACGTTTGTTGTCTAACAGTGACACTGAACGACTAAATAATTATCTTATTTGGTATATTTATAATGTTAAATATATTGTAAAATTAATTCATATAATAATTTCAAAATGAACTGACTCTAAGTAAAAATTAAGTATACTAACCTATCTACCGTTTTTATATGACCACGTTATTTATTTTGCACGCTTTTTTTCGCACAATGTTATTTGAAACGTATCCTCATTGTAAAAAGATAAAATTGTGTACACGACTTTGTTTTTTGTCTATATGTATATTTCATCATACAATTTTTTTTTGCCATATTTTCAATTTATTTGGTACTGTCAAATATGTGGTTAAGCTTTGTCGTAATTTTTTTGATTTTGTATAATTCTACATGAATTTTAATTTACAAAACGGATTTTACATGCAGGCTGTATGTAACGAGCGATGTACAGTAAAATATAAATATACACTGTCAAAAATGTCTTGCCCTAATTTATATTGACGAAATTACCAATCATTAAAATATCATCAACATTATATCAGTGACACAAAACATTTGTCGTTCATAAATATTTTAATTTAATAGTTCAATAGAAGGCTTATTACTATTTTGAGCCATTGTTTAATTACACATTATTCGTGTACATACGGGTTGTACAGTGGATACCATAAAATGATTAAACCGTTAAAAAACTATTTTATTTCGTAATGTTATTGATATTTAAACAAAAAATATTTTTGATAATATACTTTATATTAAAATATGTATCATGTGTTTTGTCAATCGATTATTCATTTACATACTTTTTGTCTCAAATATTCTGATTTTCAAAATCTGTACCACAAAAAAACAATCAATTTTGAAGTTTATACGTGTTAAGCTGAAAATTAAATTCATTAATTACTATCATTCGGTTAGATTAATTATGCAATCAGTACTATCTGGAGATGAATCAATCAAATATCTCGTAAGACACAGATCGATTTGATGGATATTATTACAGTGCCCTAGTCTGGCTCGTAGCTGTAGAAAGTAATAAGAGATCAATGTCTTCCGGAGATCTCAGTTCAACGGCCGACATCAGATTGAAGCATTGTGGTCAAATACTTGACCAACTTAATCAACATTTACAGTATAAATTCTACGTAATACCATCAACTCTGTTTCTACCAGGAAAACATGATAACAAAATATTTAAATGATACATCGATCTATATGTTAATCATTTTGATTAACTGCCGGATCTGTAGACAGTGATTTATGTTTTAGGCTTGTTTTATATCTTTGATCCTTTTTTTAATACTTTTGTCCTTATAAATATAACGGTTTTTTATATTTGATATATCGGTTGTCACGGGAGTATTTCTTAATTGTTTGTAGCGTCATATGTCCAGCGTGATGGCCTCTTCTTATTACTATATCTTCTTATTACTATATTTATTTATAATAGTAGCCGTTTTGAGGATAATTCAATTTTCAGAATTGTAACCATCATTGCACTTCTTGTTACCCTACCTTCGATAAACATTACAATACCAAGTGTAATTCTATGTACGCCTAATCTGCATTTGCTGTAGCTTGAGAAATGTTACTTATTTAAAAAAAAAATTGTGATTTTTTTATTAATTTATTTTTGGCTTAAAACAATATTTAAAAGAAGAGTTATTATTCTCAGTAATTAATATTTACCATTCCAATATGTATGATTTCCTTTTCATCATATTTTTTTCTACTGTCTCCTTTATTTTCATAGATTCAGTCTAGGAAGTACAATGTCTAATTTTACTTGATTATAAAGAGAATTTGCTCGTAGATATAGATATAGGGCACATTTAGTAGCGTCATTGCGTCTATATTTATTTGATATATGAGTAAAAATAGAAGCAAAAATGATTTCATAAATAATAAAATATTTTTTTATACTAAATTCATTTGTATCTTTTGAATCAACCGAACTACTAGGCCAAAGAAATATCACTAAAATGAGCCTGTAAAACAGATGACGTTTTATTAAGGAAAGATGATAGAATTTCAAATTATTCCAAATATACTTACTTCTAACCGTTCCATGTTTCCGATTCGGTTTTTACTAATCATTCTTCTTACTATTTATCTTACTTAACACGGATACGAATTTCATCACTAAATGGGAAACTTCAACCAAAAATTATGTGGATAAAACCATTTTTATTTTAATATATTAATATTTTGTAAAGTGACATAAAAATTCATCAATTATCAAAATTCAAAATTATATTTCAACTTCAACATAATATAATTTTCGAAACAAAAGTCAGACTACTGTTTTTTTAAACATTATTTTAATTGCAATATGATTTCATCGTCTGCTAAAGAAAGTATGTACACAAAATATTATTCAATCGTAGACAAATTTCAGACGGACATATATTATTTCATAAGTGTACATATTTGCATCTTTTCCAAGTTCTATTTAAACAGTTGTTAGAATAAAACATGATTTTACGAAAACTATATTTACATTTTATCGTTTATTTATGTATAATAGAGCTATAATTTTAGCATATGTAACACGCGATACTGTATTTAATATATTCTGCTCGGTATGCTTATCAGTATTATTTTTAAATTCATTAAATTTTAAATAATTAAAACAACAAGTAAATTTAATTTTTCTCTCCGGTATCGTAGTTGGTAGCATGCGCGCCTAGCAATTCGGGGAATACGAATTCGATTACACATTTTTTGGATTTTTAAAATCCGAAAATGCGGGACTGGATGCCCATTGGGTTGAGTAATTGTCTGACAAACAATTGTCGTAAAAAATAATCTGTCAAGACTTCTTTACATTGTGGAGATCCATACACTCCTCTTTCGGAGTGGATGTCTTCACACTGTGTAGATCCATATGGTCCATGCTAGGAGGAAGATATCCACTCCGAAAGAGGAATATATAAATTTCCGAAGTGTGAAGACACGTCTTGACAGATTATTTTTTTCAAAAGAATTGTTTGTCAGACAATTTCTCAACCCAATAGACATCCAATCCTGTATTTTTTGATTTTTTTTTTTAATTTGACAGATGTGGTAACCGAACTCGCATTCGCTAAATTGCAAGGCACGTACGCTAAATTTTACGCTACCGGGGAGACTCGCGACTATTTTTTTTACTATATATAGAAAAACCACAAACCAGTTTTCTTCTTATTAATAATGAATCATTTCTCATATTGCATTATGCTTATTTCTATATGCCCATATCTTAAAACAGTAATGCAATCAATATAATCGATAAAACAGTATTCAGTAATCGTTCTTATTAGTATTGTATACTCACACTCTAATAGCTAAGTAATGAAATATAGTAACTAAATTTAATCAATAGTTTGGTCGCTGTGCTTATATTATTATGCAGTGCTTAAAAGCACATTTAGTATAAACTCAAAGATACCTTTAAAGCAGGACATGGATCGATTGAAAGACCTAGCGCTCCTTTGAAATAGCTAAATCCAAAGTTTAACTATACAATATGTAGCATCATAAAAACGAAACTTAAATATACACTCGTTTCAGAGTTTTTTTATATATCATATTGTATAATATTCATGCGAAAAAAATATAAAATATATATGTGAAAAATACAGTTCATCTTTTTACTGGGACTTTTTTATTAATATTGTTCACTATCTTTCTTTATTTCTCATAATTTCTTATATCCAAAATTCTAAATTATTCAAAACTGATAAACTTCCATATGTGAGATCACTGTCAGCGATCCGGGTTTCGTCTTTCGGCATTTTCAGGCTACATTATATGTGGGCAGTG
>JAGVSQ010008634.1:0-14238 GCA_022683975.1 Rhyacophila evoluta | reverse complement strand
ATGAAAATAATAGTAAACTTATTCAATCGATAATTAGTAATTCTAACTAATATTAAAGAGCCTCAAATCTGAACTGAATTCAATGTCTTTTGTTACTTCATCACTCTTGTGAGGTTAGTAAAACGGAAACCAATAAATAACATTGTTATAATATCGTACTTTTTTTTTAATGTTCACTGTATTCTTATGACCGTTCAAGCATACTTGCGCAAGTTTGCATGAGCGTTTCTAGCCCTTTTAACTTGCACATTTTAACTTCCTTGACTTTTTCTACGTGTTTTAAATGTATGTTTATTTTTTTTACCGTTTATTTCGCCCATCCTGTCCAGGCGCCCCTGTGCGGTGCACAATCTCGCAAAAGCATGCTAACATTACGTTAGAAATATCTGGGCATTTATCGTTTGTACTGAAATTATTGTAGTGTAGTATTTACTCCAGTTTACATTTTAATTTAGGAAGAAAGTCACTGTACCTGAGAACAGTTCTAGAGTAATGTTGACAAACAAGGACAGATCGTCAGACAAGTTATGTGTGCCGTGTCAAAAAAGAGAGAATAAAAAACTATTGAGGTAATGCCAAGCGAGAATCAAATTTAGACCGTTCCGGAGGAAGAGTCTGGCCGCTGGCCCAACTACGGCTTAGTGTTGGGAAACCAAAACCAAATTTAGGCCAAATCAAAAAAAAAATATTCTGTAGACTTATTTTATTAATCGCAACGATTTATCTCCAGACGCATCGGAATCATTTAAAACACTATAACACTATAGAAAATAGGCGACGAAATATTTGGTACGTGGATAATTTATTATTCAATTTTGATATATTGTATTTACTTGGCATCGGATAAGAGAGTGTGTAATATTTAAAATGTTTTCGCAGATAAATAATACGCATTAATTTTAATAAAAACACGCATAATTTTTTAAAACCGTTTATACTAAGATACACATTAGGTTACCTCGATTAAACATGTCTCATTTATATTATTGTAGATTTTTTCTTTTTCTCCGCGAGTGTTCGTAATCATCAAAGCGATGTATACCTTTGAGATCGCTAGACAGACATGTCCTTACATAATTCAGCCATGAAAATTTTTAAATTAATTTATTCACTTATTTTTATTCCCCTGTATAAGATGTAAGTATGTAGTAATTTTTCATTACATTTACATTTGCCAAAAATAAATTTCCTGGCATGTATAGCTTGTAAGCTTATTCATAAAAAATGTCGTATTTTATTGTGTGCTTTCATGACATTTGCAACACACGCATATACCAACCGAATTAATGTCAAAAGTATTATATTATGAAAAATTACTACCATACAATTTACAATTAATATAATTTCAAGATTTGGCACGGATAATCAGCAAAACGGATAACTCGCACCTGAATTATCGAGAGTACACTGTATTTTAATATGTCTTTACTTTTTAAATTCGTATTATTAGAAAAATTTAAGTGGACACTGTCAATACAAAATCTAACAAATAAGTACGTAAAAATGTGCTAGTTTAGATTTTTAAATATAACAATAATTTTTCAATCTGATATCGTTATTTTTTAACCATAAGATGCACCTTTATACACAGAAATTGAGGAGCGTTTTATAGTCCGAAGGTACTGTTAAATACGAATCTTTATTATGTATTTACCTTACATTAAAAAAAAAATTAAAAAGAGAAAAGACTTTCTTATAACGTAATTCAAATATGATAATTAGCACAATATAAAAACAGAATAGCAGAAAAAAACATTATGGTTCACTAGCAACAGATAAAATAGTCCATGAATGGGAAAATGTGAGGAAATACAAGTGGTGTTACCGATATTGAAGATGAACTAAATATTGCTTTTTCCAAATCCATTTCCAGAGTGGAGCATATGGATACCACTTGCCGCCTCCAAAAATTTCGGTCACCGTCTGTATTGATGCGCCCTCTTAGGTCATACCTGCATCCCGTAATTGCGTCGAATATAGTCTAAAGATAGTATTTAGCGGCCTTCTAGGACACCGGGAGCCGGTTCGCACAGTGAATATGCAGATCATGTTCAGACTTTCTTGACGTATACGCAATATGTGGCCGAGCCAGGTCCAGCTTCGCTTTATCAGTGATCAGTGGCTAAATAGTCCGTTGTCTTATCTTCTCGTTTCGAACGAAGTTATACTACCGTATCGGCCGAATCCGCCGCAGGTATCTGTTTTCACAACTTAGAATACGGTTGCTTGGGGACTTTGTTGGATGTTACGTAGAACAGCACTGACATAATACATGGATTAAACAGGCGGCATTTGGGTTATAACGTGTACAGCTTCTAAGCCCATGTATAAGTGCCATCTCCCGTAATGTGTATCCCCGGGTATCTAAAACTTACGATGGTCTATCCATCATTGGTCAGACGATAATTAAACTCTGGGCAGACATGATCACATTGATTTTTAAACGTATAGGAGACGAATTTGTATGTAGCCTGTCAAGAGTATTGCCAATGCGAAATATTTTAACAATAAGTAGAAATTATGTAAATTTTTTAAAATATACTTTATATTAAAAAATATTTTTTTCTAAAATTTGTCTCATAAATTTGAGATGCGTCTTACTGTCCGAAAAATACGTTAATTATAATTAGTAATTTTATCTTACTATTAAATATTTATACTAAGTATTAGTATTAAATACTTATACTAAGTATTAGTAATAAGCATATTGATCACACATTTAGAAGATAATCTATCTAGATTGTTAGTAACCTTGATAATGAAATCACAATCAAAATTTCTGCTACAAAATTAATTAACCTGTGTAATCATTATTTAATCTGACATCTTATCGTTACATTGCTCGTTCTTATCTTTTTGGTAGAAGCCCCACCATCAAACCGAAACCCCACCATCAAACTGCAAAAGTGTATAAAATAATCATCTTCAACCACGATTGTTAAGGTTAAGCCCGCCATGCATATATTTTATATTTAAATTAATAGAAACCATCTACATATATTAATATCACCCTCCGTTAAGACAATACGTTGGCTTAAAGGGTTAAGTCGCTAATTCTAATTTTAGCTGAAAATAACTTAATAATGCCATCTTGTTGCATCATGCCATATCCATGTGCCGTATTAATTTGAAGACTCAAAGTTATTTAAATACATCGAAAAAACGTAAAATAATTTGATATTCCATTATGCTCTGGGAACAACATTATAAAATATATAAATCCGATATTTTGTATTCAGATCTGTTTAAAAGTGTGTCGTTTGTAAGTAGCTCTACAAATAAATCGTTTAATTGGTGATTTTTTAAATATAAAAATTTGGGAAAAAATAAATAAACAGTTTTCTCACACACATATAAAATTTTCAAAATCGTAGATGGCAAATTTTCAATTTAAACTATCGAATAGCTAACTCAACAGTGTACGAAATATTCAGTAACATCAGAAAATTGTAGGAATATGTTTGAGCAAAATATTTCTTGAAGATCAGTATTATTTCGCACGGCTATATGCATTGACGGAGTTAATACTTATCTCTGTCATATCCACTACTTATGCGGAGCGTATGGCCACCACATAGCACTTCAGGATTCTTTGTCAATAGTAAAAAATGTTTCGGGAGCGCTGGATTAATCACGCTACCTCCTTAAAAAAACAAATGATTACCGCACTGGTAATATATAATATTTATATACCATGTTCGCTTCCAAAGTGGATAATATGGATCTACAAATTGTGAAGATATCCACTCCGAAAGCGGAGTATAAGAATCTCCGCAAAGTGAAGACAAGCTTGACAGATTATTTTTAGCGAGAATTGTTTGTCAGACAGTTGGTCAAACCGATGGACATCGAGTCCTGCATTTTTAGATATTCAAAATGCGACATATGAGGAATCGAACCCACATTCGCCGGATCACAAGGCGCGCACTCTACCAACCACGCTACTGGAGAGACGAATATATATATATAAATACGATTTAATAATATTCGTATCATACTAATTTGGACCATTTGTATTGCATTGTGTTGAATAAATATTAAAGTCAAAAACGAATAAATCATACGCAATCAAAACTAACTACGAATGAGTTATATTCTAGAGGTGGACATTTTTTTATATAGGTCAACCAATCAAAATATCTCTTCGCGTGGCGAAATCTAACAAGATTGTATCATCTTGAATTTATATTTTAATTACACTCCAGAAGCTTGTTTATAAAGACAGCAGCTTCGAAAGCTCTTCTGTGCAATTGATTAAAAACATCCTCAGGGTATCCAAATGGTTACGGTGGTTATGCCTCCAAGCTCTATCAGCTTGGTCTTATAGAATCTCATACTTGCTTATGTGGCGAAATGAAGGATGCACAATCACATCCGCTGGGAGTGTCTACATATATCTGTTGAAAGGGAAAAGCTTCTCAAGTCGTTTCGACCAGTTGTCGGACCGGTCGGCCGTTGCGACTTGGTTTCTACAAAGGATAATTTTCTTGCTTTTAAATTTTTTTCAATATCTTACGGCGAACGAGAAGGTCTCTTCTCGGTAAGGCTAGATATTAACAGGGTATAATTATTTAGAATAGGAATCACGCACGCTTTAGTGCACGTCAACTTAAGTCTTGGGAAGCTGCTTCTGGGACACTTCTGGGACTTATGAGGAGCGCCTCACGTTCGTTACGCCACGGTATACGCCCACTTAACGGCTGTTGAGACGTGGTGGGTGGTGAAGGGGAAAGCAAAAAATCCTCACACACAATGAGCTGTTAAGATAAACTTGCCCGTTGTGCATGACACGTCCTCCAGGTGGAAATGGTAAATTACAAATAATTGCTTTATTGTTGAGAAATATGTTGTAAAATTTGTGCGGAGATATTTTCTGAAAACACAAACTGAAACTCTGGGAAATAAATATAAAACATCGCTGAGACGCGAAAGGAATCGTATGTCATTCACTATCCAGTTGGTTGATTGAGCGACCGTAATACAGTGGCGTCCGATACATTTACTATACAACCCGCTATACTGTTGTATGCGATTTAAACAATTATTCATTTAGTTATAATTTAATTGGTTTTACGTCAATTTTTCGTAGAATACTTTCACTGTAAACTCATCTACCCATATGTTACGCTATTGCAAAGTCCCTATACTCGTAGCAGTCTCGTATTCGACAAAATTATAAATTATGTACATTTTAGAAATATTGTTTATAACATATTCATAATAACACATTTTTTTACGTATTCTTTGGGGAAAAGTATAAAAAAACTGTGCTATTATAAAAAAAAATTGAATATAAGGGCTTTATACCGAGAATTTATCGTAAATTTACGATTGGAAGTGCATATATTGTGAGTGACGAATAGGAGATGATCCGAAGTGCTGAAGTTTCCTAGGAGCAGCTTCCTAAGATCTTGGTTGGTATAAACTAGAGCGTGCGTAATTACTATTTTGATTAATTGAGCCCTGTTAATATCCAGGCGTGTTGAGAAAAAACCTTCTCGATGGCCGTAAGATTTTGGATTTTTTTTACTAAACGGCTGTTTTAAAATGAAAAATCCTTTGACTCGGGACGTCTTCATAGCCATATTTTGGTTAATTTACACACGGCTAAAAAAGATTGCCGACGCCTGCTCGACATGTGTCAAAATAAATATGGTTTTAATAAACTGTGACACTTGTTAACCATAAAATAATCTTTATAATTTCTAATTTTTTATTTTCATTTTTAAAAGTCATAAAAACAAGTTCTGAGATTATCTCCTTTAAACCATTAATTCCACGTATTCTGCCAGAATCAAATATGACTTAATAATATAATATATTAAATGATTAGTTAATCTTGCCATAGCATCGTGATACAATTTTATATTTTTTGTAAATTAGCACGTGACACCATCAAAAACATACATAATACGTTCTGTCAGTATTTTCTCGATATCGTGTAAACATGGAAATGAATAATTAGATGTAGTTAAGCAGAAGACGTCCAAGTCACATATTGATCTAACTGACTGAAAACGCGATGGAAAAGTTACAGAAAAACATTAACATTTGGTATAACTTTTATATTATTAAGACTGTAATATGAAATTTAAAAGCTTACATGGAATGTACCACATCATTCCTGATTGCCAGATTATTGAAAAACGTACTAATTTAAGAGTTATTGAATGTTTTGTGCTTAGATTTTTATTAATATTATATTTGTCTTTGCCCATAAAAGCTTGGGATTGGTCATATTCAGTGTATTTTTTGTTTATAAATTTAAAAAAAATTTCGATACAATACAATATAATATACGTATATTTATTGGTTCCCAGTTAAAGCAGTTGACAGCGTGTGCGCTTAGCAATCCAGGGAACGCGGGTTCGATTTCTTATCTGTTGTATTAAAAAAACCCGGATGCCCATTGGGTGGAGCAATTGTCTGACAAACAATTCTCGTGAAAAATAATCTGTCAAGACATCCTCACATTACGGAGTGGATATCTTCACCCGGTGTAGATCCATATGCTCAACTTTAGGAGCGAATATGGTATAAAAAAATATGATGATAATTATAATTTAGAATAGGTATGCTTAAAAATGTTTGTAATTAAGTAACCTTACATTTAAGCTTCAAAGTCGAAAACGTTTAAGCCATATGGAAGTTTCGTAAATATTATTTTTTTGCAATTTGTTCCTATACGGGTTAGAAAAAACCGCGATAACTTCATCTGAGTGTATATTTCTGATTGGGTATCTTTATGATAATATATTGATGTTTTCAAAGCATTATTACAATAAAATGAAAAAATTCAATCTGTGGCTTCGACGTATTGTGCTTAATCTAATCGATAGTATACAATTAATTTCTTCTGTCGAAATAGTGTACGCCAATGGATTATTTCGGGTGCTAGTTTTAGAAACCGCTGATGTAATGTATATTGCAAAATGGTATATTTTTAATACCGTTTTATACGGAAATTGCTTTCAGTGATATATTAGACGCGTCTATTAATAACATCGTGCGAATTAACGACACAATGACAAACTAAGCTATTAGTATCTAATAACATATTAAATAAAGATTTTTGATGACCGTGTATTAATACATCCTACATAAAAAATAAAAATACGATCTTTACGATACCAAAAAAACCGCGCTATAAAACATAAATAAATAAATATAAATCAAGTTTATTTTATTAATTGCGTACTAATACGAAACGTTGACTAAATGCGTAGTAATTATTACGTATCCAGACTATAGAAAAAATATAATTCAACTAAAACATCGAGAAAATAAAAGTCTGGACAGAAAGACGTGCCACCTGGTGGAGGGAAATTTTGGTCATCTGCCCAGAAAACAAACGAACACAGAAGAAACATTGTCGACTCAGACATTCTTTCAGCCAAAATACATCACAATATTATTTAACATTAGCACTATTACGATATGCAAATTACCAGTTCAGAGTATTCTGTTGGCGAGCAATGGCAACATTTGATGTGTGTTTGTGATATTTCTTGTGGTCCCTGGCACGAGAATTACTATATGTAACTCTCGGCATCATGGCAGCTTATAACAGTATATTAGTGAATGGACCATATCGAGTGCCACCCACTAATCGCGCGCGTTAGTCAGTAATCCTAAATTAGTCGCCGGTTTAAATCCCGTTGCTACATATAAAGTATTTAAATATTTTAAATTTATTTCTATGCACGTTGTTACATCAAAATATAAGTGTTGATTTAACTATCTATTCTTGGATTAATTTGACGTATTCATTATAAACAGTGAACTAGTTCCTCCAAATTGTCATTGAAAGCCGATATAAATTCTGTTCTACAAGGATTAAAACTGAGTACACTTATTTGAAGTGATATCAGCATAATAAATTCTTTACTTATTATAACGTAAACTTTTACAAGCTGAATTTAAAGTTTTTCCGTCGTTATCTAAATAAAAAGTCATACATAAGTTTTTCACACATTTAATGAAAACAGACAATATGCAGTTGATGCTTTTTATTCAAATAAACACAATTATCGATTTTATTGAGTTCACTGTTGACACTTATAAAATGACATTAAAATTATCAAATTGTTTTAATAATAAAAAATAGTATTATTTGTTCAATTTATTTTTAATAACAGATTTATATTACAGTCGTATTAATTGAATAAAGAAATAAAAAATCAATATTATATTAATATTAATCTAGAAAATCAATAAATAATATGACCTCAAGTTTTTGATTTCCTTGAATTGAACTCGAAAGTTTCATGGCACCCAGGAATCGATTTTACCGCGATCATCGAAAGCAGAAGTATGTCTAGATATGGTGAAGTGTCTTGTTATATTATATATGCGCGCGTCCCTATGTGGAACATATTGACGTCTACAGTGAGGAACTCTGTAATTGGATTCATTCAAGTCCTTGTGATTAAATTAGTTACATCATAATAATTATTCGTGTATTTGTTATGTGACTATTTAAGGACGTACTCTTCGTTTGCACGCCGACGAATTAAGCGAAATACTCAAATAATAATAAAACATAAGCTTTGTCGACTGACCCGGATGACTGATAGTATCATTCCCTTTATTTTAGTCTGACTTTCAATGGTTCTTAATTGGATGTAGAAGCAGAAGACGTCCAAGCCACAAATTGAAATGTTCCACTTTATCGCATACAATGCTTCGAAAACATCGATACTTCAATGCAAAGACACCCAACCAAAAATATACTAAAAGAAGTAATTCACAAAACGTCCATGTGGTTCAAATCTTTTCGGCTATGAAGTTTAAATATAGCGTTACTTCATTACAAATAAATTTGTCACCATACTATTCTAAATTATAATTATTATCATAATGCCACTTTCAAACATATTTGTCCGTACATATTTTTGTATTGTATTGTATCGATATATTATGTTATTTATAAAAAAAAATACACTAAATATAACCAAGTTTTATAGACAAAGACTGATATGATATTGATAAAAATCCAAGCAAAAAATTACCAAAATTTTAATTAGCAGAAGACGTCCAACCCTCAAACCATTCAATAACTTTAAAAGTAGTATGCTTTTCGATAATCTAGTAATCAGAAAAACTGAAGTGTATGCCATGTGAGTATTTAAATTTAAATATTACAGTCTCAATAATATAAAAGTCATACTAAACCTTACTTTGTTTCTGAAAATTTTCAATCGTGTTTTTCTCGCTATCGATAGATTGTGGCTTGGACGTCTTCTGCTTACCTACATTCAATTATTTATTATTATTAATAACACTAGCTATTGTTAATTTGTTTATCTCATTTGCAAGCTAATTAAATACTAATTTACAAAATGTTTCTCGCTGTTGTGTTTGTTGACTGGAATTGATATCGAAGGCGACGCAATAGAAATGATCGGCGAAGTTGTGAGATTCTTCTGGCATATGACAGCTGTTTGACCACGCATAAAAATATTACTTCATCACATAATACAGAAAGAACTTTCGCTTGATACAAATACGTTGGCATTTAGCACAATATATTTTGTTGTAAGAAAAAAAATGATATATCAGCTCGATGTTCGCCTTGCAGACGCTAAGCAATGTGATTTGATCAACAACATCAGCTATTTTTGTCACCTTCTCTAGCATAGATGACATAAAAATACAATGTATAATAGTTAAGCCGTATCTAGACGGTGCGTTGAATAATACTGGAAAGAAAGGAGGCTCGACATATAACACGTGAATTTTATTTTTAGGCGTTACATACAGTTATTATATAAAATGTCGTACATCCAAGAACTATTTATGGCAATTAATACCATAAATCTTACTAAAAATCAATAAATAACGTTGTCTTTCAGGGCCGAGCTATTCCGTTGCGCCGATTGTGCACCACACAAGGGCGCTTGTATATGATTGACGCCTTTTTATAATAAAAATGAAATTAATAAAATATATCTACACAATTAACTAAAGCGAAGCGTAGTTGGTAGCGTGCGAGTCTAGCAATCCGGGGAATGCGGGTTCGTTTCCCACAATAATAATCCGTCAAAACGACTTCACATTGCCGAGATTTATATGCTCCAATTTCGCAGTGGATATCTTCACACTCTACTTTGGGAGCGAATGTGGTATAAAAAATACTTTAAAAATTTAAGATTCTTTCAAAAATAGTTGGAAAAGATAGAAAAAAATACGTTAACATTACAAAAAAATATAACTGAAAAAAAATTGAGTTCAGCATTGCAATATTCCCTTATGTTATTTCTATAATTATTAAGATCTGTAAAGAAACGGAAGATTAATTATATTGTTGTTCATAGAAACACATAAAAAGTCACATAAATCAGTTCTAGGGGTTCAAATTTGTCCTCAAGTACTCCTTTGATTACGAATGAGAACTGCCAGATGTGGTAATATTTTACACATCCTTACCAATTTAGAATCACTTTTAAGTTAAGTTTGTTCATTGTTGGAAAATGGAAAAGCATTGTTTATCAATCAGCTAAATTGATTTTATGACATTAGTTGAGTAGCAGTGAAAATTGTAGTGGTTAAAAAGTGTGTGCATAAATAAATAACCAAGTGTTAAATATAAAAACGAACATTTAATTCTAATTGGAATCTCGATTACTCTACCTAAACGTAAATTATTTGTGGTAGTAGTGGCATTTACTATAATATTATTCAACAAGATGAAAATTAAAACTAGACTAGTTCTTGGTCCAAATATTTTGATTTATACTGATAGCGTGTTTTTCAAACAACATGTTTTCACATGTTAATGTCAAATTTCATTCGTATACCGATTTTAAGCGGTAGTAAAAAAGATATTTTGCAAACATGAAATGAAATTATCGCTGTCATCGCGAAAATATTATAAGAAATCATGATATATTCTGAAGGACTTAATACATTTGCTTTCGTCTAAAAAATATATCAAATTAAGCAGCAGAAGCAGTAAGGTGGTCAATTTGATATTATCACTATCAATTGAGGCCTTAATTTCATTAAGCGAACTTCTCCAGTGTTCTTTAAACGTAATGTGCACATTCTTCGCGACAACCCGAAGATGGCTCATGGAGTTGACTCCAAACCACTTCAGTAGCCAATGTATTACAACGGTGCTTTTGCCGGTAAGCTGTCTCAATTTGGCTTAATAATTTAACTTAACTTAAAAATGTACTTGTGGCTGTCCAGAACACGACGCTAATCAAATTCTGGGAGAATGTTCAAAAATATGTACGGAGCCGAAAGAGTTCCTCAAGATGGTCTAACCAGCTGTTGGACCCATCGGGCCCTCAAACTTAGTTGTCACAAGGGCAAATTTAATTATTAAAAAAAAAAAATGCGGCATCATACGGCGAGCGTGATCATCTTTTCACACACAAATGACCAAATAAGTCTTAATTTTTTTTTCAATTAGCTTTTTTTCGATTATATTTCTTTTAATTTCGTGGCAACATAAGTCTTGGGTAAGGACGAGGCGGGTGGATGGTAGACACATTAGGTAGCCCGAAGATTATTTTTAAGCCACAGAAATCACATTTTGCAAATACTGTGTTTTCCTTTTCTCTTAATTTAAATTACCACCGACTGCATCTGTTAAATGGCTATGGATGTGCAACAACTAAATTGGTAGAGCATGTAAGATACGTCGATTAAAGGCAGACAAACATACACGTTTTATTTCTAAGTATTAAATGTCGGATTGAGATAACCGAGCTGTCTCGACTACTGCCACGGTTTTACCGACAAGCTTTCTCATTAATTAAATACTTATTATGCCCTATCAAACAGTCAATATGTTATTGTGGTCGTCAAGAACATGCTAATTACATACTACAGGAATGATCAATAATGTATACGAAACGTGAATCATTATTCGTCGGCCCAAATAGCTAATGAACTCCCATCAGGCTTGGATGCAACAAAAGGTTTGCGATTTCATATGGCGAACGTGATGATCTCCCATTACATGCTTTCCCGGCATAGTATTATTATTTTATAAGATTATTTATTTATTTCAATTTAATCAAACTTGAATACGTAGTAAGGTGTATTAATATTGTGACATTCCAGTCGAATTAAGTATTGTAGACCGCTTCTAAATATCATATGTCCGAGATACGCCTAATTATGGACCGGGCGGGTGGATGGTGGGCATATTCAGTAGCAACTATATCATTCTCGCAGACAAGTTGCTTCCGATTTATCCGATACGAATCGCAATAAATTACACATTTAGTTCACAGTTATTAGTTCATGGCTACAGTGACTCCGCCAAATGTTTACAAAATAAAGTACTGACAATTTATAATATCACTTTGGACAGATACCAAAATTTTGCCGAAGAAAAATTCGAAATCTTTTTTTTTATTTAAAAATAATAACAGCAAACCAGAAACAGATTTTTATTCGTACATAACATACGTAAATTATTGCCCTATCAAACTGAGTTGTTTCATTATTGTGCCGTCTAAAAATATATCTATACTAAATTCTATTGTACTATATATACTAATAATCTTCACTATCAAACTCGATAAAGCAGGCGGTACTCAGTCCGCACTAAGTGCAAGTTGTTTGGCGTATGCATTCCGCCGGTGCTGCTTTACGGTAGAGAATCTCGGCACCTACCAAAAGCTTAGAAGAACCATATATTGAGCTTAGAAAACAGATGCTTGCGTCGGATACTGAAGTGGACCGACTTCGTCAGGAGCTTGGAAATAAGGGCGTGGACGAGACAACTCCCTGTCAAAGTAAAAATTATGCAGCGGCGCTGGAACTGGCTGGGTCATGTACTGCGAATGACACCGGAGAGTCTGGCTTCTGCTTGTCTCTCCTTTCGACCGGTGGGATTCCGACGACCTGAAATACCGTTGGGTACTTATCTATATGATGTACTCAGCACCGGTATGACCTGGGAGGATGCGAGGAGGCTGACGGGACAGATAATCCTGGAG
Source organism: Rhyacophila evoluta (assembly GCA_022683975.1). NCBI lineage: Eukaryota > Metazoa > Arthropoda > Insecta > Trichoptera > Rhyacophilidae > Rhyacophila > Rhyacophila evoluta. Next base: position 1,279 of record JAGVSQ010008634.1, on the reverse strand, counting down.
ACGTCATGTGGGAGCCATATGCTCCGCATGGGGAGCGGGTATGGTAGAGAGAGATTAAACTAGTACAATTTAACACAACTGAGGGTCTAGTGAATCAACTACACAGCTATGTTGATTGTTCTGAGGTCGATCGACGTTAGTAACCAAATACGCAAGTGAGTAGCTAATAAACTCGTCTAAAGTTATCACAGCATATAGACCAGCCACAGTACATTGGAAAGCGGATATAATAATAACGAATAATAGTATCAATCGCTTATTGTTATCACAATTACTCAATATCAAACCACATAATATAAAATTACTTAAAAATAATCAGATAATTATAATCAAACTTCGGCTATTTTGACAGTCTAATAATTGATTATTCATGCCTCCATATAGCAACAAAATTTAAAGCTCTGTTTTTTCCTGTTATATTCAGGAGTTGATAAATTCAAACAAACAACAGACAAGAATTCGTAAAATTAAAAAAAAAAAATCATTTCATTTTTTATTAAGTAAGTTGTTTTATTTTGTAATAAATTGTTTTCAATAATATGTTTCATTCTATCTTCTGCTTCATGCTATCAGCCTGTTATTGTTATAAATGTTTCAGGTCTCATAGTGTTCACAATAAGTCTCTTACATTATCTTATAAAAACGAAATTTTGTTCCAGATTCAACGAAGAACGATGAAAAGTGATTCAACTTGATTCCTAGATTTTATAAAATTTAATACATAATAAAAACTCAGGTGGGTAATAAATATTTTTGAGACAAAAATATTTACTAGTTATCGTGAGACAAAAATGTTTAACAAGCAATCTATGTAGCATATTAAAACTGTGCATCGATATATTTATATTTAATAGGCTTTTTATACTCCTAATTTTCATAAATTCGAATAGTATGTAATATTATAAAAACTCGTTTGTAAGATAATATCCTGTTCATATAACACGCGCATAACCTATCGACATCGTTATAAACCTGGTTTTTACAATTTTTTGAATTAATTTCATAGGCATACGTGTAAGATGTATATTAAAAAATATGAATAAATACAGTGGTAGGTATCTCGTTAAATCTTGGTTTATTCTTAAGTCCAAATTGGAATACGTCTTGTTTTGGGCGCGAATCCTTAATTCATTCTAGCTCCTTGGAGACTTGCAGCGAAGAAGCCGTACACAAAACAAATTATTCTCATAAGAAAAATAATATATCAACATCTGCGCACACATCGAAGTGATCACACTAACACAGAAATTAATATTAAGACATTTTATACTTAATTTAC
>JAGVSQ010008630.1:0-14242 GCA_022683975.1 Rhyacophila evoluta | reverse complement strand
CAGTGATCTCACATATGGAAGTTTACCAGTTTTAAATAATTCAGAATTTAATAAGCATAAAATAATATTGAAGTCTTTTAACATCCGTATTATTATCTTTTCAAATATTGCTATTTTTTCGAGAAAATTCAACATATTCAAACAATGTATTGATAAGTATGTAAATGTATTGGAAAGATATGATGCTATATGTACGCATTGTGTTAATACATTATATATACATCAGTGGTTCAATGAAATATTTTGTTTTATCAACACTTATGTTATCTTGTTGGTTATATTTTCGAATATGGAAATTTTCCAGTACAAAGTACGTAATATTATAATTACTTATACAAGAATTTTCTTTGTAAAACTCGGTAAATACAGTTTATTTATGTTTTCATTTATTATTTCACACCGATAAACATGCATAAAAATTATTTTGCTTTGATAAAATGTTTGGGACATTTAATGATAAAAAACAAAATATAAACAAGAAAATTTTCCAGTCACGGCCTACCAAACGTGACAGAAATGTTATTCGTCTAACTGGAAATAATTTACTATCGACTGGCGCGTGATTAACTTTGTTTAGACAACTTTTTTTATCTTCTCTTTAACGGAATATTATAACAATAATAAATATTATATAATATTTCATCGTCAATCCGAAAGTCTATGAAATGCTGTTTGAAAGCATTCTCTGCGTTTTCAACTCGTTGTCTATTATTCTTTTTAAACATCCGTGGAAATTTATCAGTTTCCATTTTAACGGTTTTCAGAGTTCTTTTGATGACGTTGGATTGCCGCATTTATCTAGCTTTCAGCCATTGTCACTGACATTAAATTGCGTTCTCGAGTTGGTTTTCGTATCCACCATTTTTTCTGTTGACATTCAGTTTGTTATTTTATTATTGTTATATTTTTTAGAACGCCCCATTTTCAAAAATTATAAAGCTTATTGATTGTTCACATTTTTGGTGGCTTAATTTATTATTCAGATTGATGTCAATACACAAGATCAATATTTGCAAGTTGTTATAAAAAAACAAACAGAATCATCGACGTTTTACGATTTTGACATTAAAACAAATAGAAAGTAATGAAGGAAAAGTATTCATAAATTAAATTAAGCCCGTTATTTGTGCGAGATGATAGTGTTTCTTTTCAATCAACACTCTGAAACTCTAAAGCAATCACACGCAGATCAACATATTACGTACAAATCTTAAATAAACTCTCTTTAATTGTGATTTCATGCATAAAGCATATAGTCAAATAAACTGATGGTGAAAACTCGTGTTAAAAAATAAAGACTCTTACACATCGGTTGTCACGACACAAGAAAGATCGTTACGCCCTATTTAAGTACCCTTGAGTTACTTTTTTATTATTTTAATATTTTCCAGAATTCTTGAATAGTTCATCGTCTGGACTTTTGGGGGTTATTCGAGGACATTGCCCCGTCAGATGTGAAAAGTATGAACGTGCGTTCGGTAGACAGATGTGTGTATTTAAAAAATACAGATTCACACTTTGACTAAGGTCGGCCATTAGCACGAAAAGAAAGAAATTAATCTCATTCATAAAAATACTAATTTCTTCTTCATTGGCAAACGCATTGCAGAATATAACTGAATATTTCTAGGATGATCCGCGCCACTATTTCTGGTTGAGCCTTCTTTTCTGTAAAACTTTCTGCAAATTATAAATTTATTTGTTTATTCGACTGTGAACACTTATTATAAAGGTTTCCTAATATGAGCTAACATCTTAAATTTGCCGCCATCTTATGAGGCATACACAGAAAAGATCATTTGTAAGGTGTATATTTGGAGGTTAAATTATGGAAAATTGCACAATGGAAAAACACAAAGAAATATAAAAAAAAATATTCGGAAAATAGTGAATTTTTTCCACAGAAATGGCGATAAATTAAAAATTTTAGCTCATTTTGAGACACCCTATAATATACGAAAGAATTTCAATGTATTAAATTATTTAAAGAAGTTCTTTAAATATTATTTTTAATATTTCGATGTTTAATATTAAGGAGGCTTCCAAATCTTATTACATATGTAATCATTTTTGTTTTCTCCTATTAATCATGACCAATATTTAAAGATATAATTATTATTGGTGTCTTAGATGTTATTAGTTTTAAAATATACCTAACCTAACCTAACGTAATCTATTTTAATCAAGGAAATCGACTAACTGTTGACATATTTCCATTGCGTACGGAGTATATTGACATTTTCGACTAGTGGACTTCCTACAATTCCAGGAAATTTGCGGTTCAAAGTGGAACTTCATTTCATAACTCTTTTGACACATCATCCTGACTGACAGAAACCCTATGTTTTATAATATTTGGACTGTTTATTTTACGGTACGAGACAGGTTGAGGAGATTCATTTCTTAATAAAAATTGACTATTAATAAATAATATTTTTAAATAATGACCTCTAACAATAAAATGTCTCCCCGGTAGCATAGTTGGTAGTGTGTGCGCCTAGCAATCTGGAGAATGCGTGTTCGATTCCCTATGTGTAGGATTTAAAAAATCCAAAAATGCAGGACAATAGCCTTGATTTATCTTTAATTAATTTAATGGAATTATATTTGAGAGATTTACAAAATGAAATAACAATAAGACATATTTATCATCATCGAGTGTATTTTAAATGTCATGTTTTATTAATTCGAGATTCCAAACCACCTGTATTAATCATGAGCTTCATGAATCCTAAAATGGTTTTGATTTTCACGTCTGTCATGAGCCATAATCTACCTGAAATTAAAGTATAAACTACGTTTTCTAAAAAGGTAACATTTTTAAATATTCAAGTAATATCAATGTACGTATTTACTGCATTGAAAAATGCACAGTAACTGGAAATGTATTAAAATAATACAGGCACATGCAGTCATCTCAAGGCCAGGGTTGTTTCACATACTTTTTCAGCTTGCATGCAAATATTATATTACCGACTATATTGAAAACAAAAGCTGGAGTCGAGTAATATTATTTATATATATTTTTTACACTTTGTGGAACTCAAATGCTACCTGAGCTTAAGTTTACCTATATGAATTGGCATTTACTTGCTGAAACTCAATATTGCAGTTGCCACTTGTTTATAGAACTTCGTCTCGCTTCGCTTTCTTGGGTATTTTGATATAGAACATAAGTTTCTCCATGTGAATTAAAGCTTACTTGAAATTCAATACCACAAATGACATATACCTACATCAACTTTATTTCGCTTAGCTTTCATTTGAATTTTGTAGGTAGAAAGTAGATTTTTCTAAAATTAATAACCATTTCCTCGATATAACATAATATGACAGTTGTTATTTGCTTGGTAGGACTCGTAAGCGTACTTACTTTATGTCCATTGAGTCGAACAATTATCTGACAAGCAATTCTTGTGAAAAATAATCTCTCCAGACATGTTTTGCGGAGATCCATATACTCCATTTTCGGAGCGGAGATCTTGTCTCTGAGAAGATCCATATGATCCAATTGGGAGCGAACATAGTAAAAAAAAATGAATCAGAAATTATTTTATAGTTACGAAGGTGATAATTGCCACTTACCTGATAGAACTCTTAATATTTCTTTCAGGGGCATTAACTACTAGGCGTATTGGCATTCACGTGGTTGGACTTAGTGTCATAATTGCCATTATAATCATGATATGTGAAATCTATGATATATTTGAAACAATAAAATATAAATCTAATAAAGACGATAAGTATAAGCCATAGTTTATATTTTAATTCGACAAAATTATGTATTATATTATAAATTATGGTTTATTTTGAAATAAATAAAATTGTCCAAGAAAAGAGTTACTTGCCCGAAATTTAAAATCCCTTATTATGTATATTTTCCAGAGTAAATAAATCCTTCAGTAAATTGACGTCAAAAAGCTTTAATTCATTGTGATGTTTACTCATCATTCAATTCACATAATATGACGCAAATGACACTGCTTAAATTGGAATATTTATTATACAGATTATAGTACATATTACAATGCATAAAATAATTATTTTTTTAAAACCCCGAGATGTTTAGCTTATATACTATACAAAAGCCTTTTTACAGTTTTACTATACTTATATCTTTGTGAAATATATAAACTACACATATTCATACATTATATTGACATTATACAGTCATTTTTTTACTCGTCACAACATTTTCTTCTCACGGAGACAAATTTAAAGCAAATCATATATTTTTTGCAACTCCACAATCATAAAAATTCACATCAGTTGTATGTGATGCAATACTCATATTTTTTTACTAGAAGATTGTTATTGGAGTTAAAATACTTGTACGCTTTTATCTACTAATGCTCTTTGTGGAAATACGAAAGGAATTTACAAAACAAACATTAAAACTTCGTAGACTTTACACATAGATGGCGTTGGGGAAACTTTTGAAGAGTATTTTTTTCGGTGCAGCACCCTTGATTGCAGTCTGTAAAAAAATAAAGTCAAAACATGTCTTTTTACTTTGGCAACAACTCTTGAATTGAAGCAGCATGAAAACTTGTTTTGCTATTTGTTGTTTGATAAATGAATTGAATACTCATTGCTTTTTATGTTTAAATTATGCTGTCGATTAATATTCCTAAACATATACACTATACACAATTGCATAATCTAAACTGAAGCTAAAGTGAAGCTTACATTATCTCTGCGTATGTTATCAGACTAAAAATATACACCCCAAGCCTATTGCAATAAATAAAATAACAGATATTCAAACAATGAGCTATATCAGGTGTCTGCAATCTATGACTCACGGGTCACCACTTGACCCATTTGTCAATTGCATGTGACCCACTTGAGTTCTGAAAATCAAGTAGCTAAAATTTTAATTAAAACTAATTTTTTGTTGAAAGTTTAAAGGCATATTTAATTATTTTATAAATATTTTTTTTCCTTATTCACTAAAAGACTGGCTTAAAATCAAAATACTACTTACGCGAAACCTTTTCTCATTAGTGACATTTTGATTGATTTGACTAGTAGCCAAAAAAGGTTGCCGACGCCTGAGCTATATAATTTATAATCCCATACCTTGTTGCCTAATTATTGGTATGTCATACTGTTGGCATTGTGACTAAAATGATGACTAGAATACTTATTTACATTTTAAACATTCTCCAATTTCCAGTAATGTAACATGTTTTTAACCCATCTATTGAGTTATATAATAATGATTACAGTGGCAATATCTTATATCATAATAATAAGAGAAACAATACACTACCAAAGTCACGCGGCTCACTCTGGAGTTGACGCACACACTTACCTTGTACCGAAACCCACAAAAGTAGATGATACAAGCTACCTATATACGATGTAAAGTATTATATTTATAGGATTGACATATAAATAAAAACCAATAAATTAGCTTCATCGATCATTATAATGTTTATAAACGTGGCAAAATTTGGCAAATAATACATATTTTCAGTACTGCGCCGTGGATTGTGCAAAAAGTTTTTTGAACCATATGTATTTTCACTGATTTATAGCAACTAAGCTCAATTATCTCATATATTTATAGTATACTTGTTTGAATTACTATGCAAATATCATGTACGTAGATTATACTAACAGGTTTATTTCATTGTTATTACAAAAATACGCCTTTCATATGTAGGCGCCCGTGTGCGGTGCACAATCTGAACGACGCGGCCCTGCATATTTGAATAGTTCCGTTCAACAATCGTCATTGAATTTGCATCAGTGTTTTGACACAGTTTTGATTTCATACAAACGGTCGTGAATAGACATTCAAGGTTCCAATTGTTTGCGAAATAATTACTTTCAGACATTACTGTCTAATGCATGAAAATGAAGATATTTGTTTTCCAATAAATATCTGCCATTTACTAAATTTCCAGTTAGGGATTAGAGTTTTATAATTTTTCTGGAAAGGTCGTAAATATAGCGAGGTGGATCAACATATTTTTCGGCCATGAATTTATATTTAAAAATAAGAAAATTGCATTGTATATTCTCGACAGACACATATACCAATGCACTGTAAATATTCTAAGTACGCATTGAGATTGTTAAGTTTTTACAATTCTACGGAAACGCTGATTTTTTCGCAGAAATCATTTTAATTTCGATGTTTAAAGATTGAGATCGCACTATTCAAACATCCTCCAATCTAAAACGTAATAAATTACCATGAAATCATCACATTTCCGGTTTTTTCTCTAACAAACGGATACCCGCTATACAGCTACAAAGTCTAAAGTAAATATTGACGATTATATTATGCTAAAGACGAAATTGTTATCATTGTTTTTTACCCATACAACCTCAAATTAGGACAGTATTTGTGCAGATAATGATAATGTATCTACTTCCATACATGCTCATTTTTCAATTGAATGACTTCAGCGAGGTGTGCGAAGAGACGGTGGAGGGGAGGAAGCTTGTTTTAAAGAGCCCCTCTCTCGGCGAGTAGACAAACAGTTTGTGTCAGACTGTTAAACGTGAAGCTTGTGCCAGGAGTGTTTTAATAGAAGGGGCGAATTTTTTTTTTTTAATTTGGCTGTTAGCCGTTGTATGGGTAAGTTTTATACGCCATTATTTTATATTATTCATTTAAAATATAGCTTACGTATATTTACAAATATTATATTCCAACAAATAGTCCGAATATTGGCCTGAAATGAATTCAGTTACGTGAACAATGAACTGTGTCAAGCTAACGTCATTCATTTTCCAGACGAGTCGAAATAATTAACGTCATCGCTTTGTTTATTACTGTTTTCATAGTACATTTAATCATTCAATCTGTAATATAAATATATTAATACAATTTTCGAATAAATCAGTTACGTTTATTATTTTATATGAATAATAAATATAATTACTTATTGTCGTCGGTAGGACTTTGGTCCAAATCAGATGGGTTTTGCTAATTGACCGCATGTATTGTTTTCTTGTCTTATCCAGATAGAAAACCGTTTTGTTATGGCGTCGTATCGACCGTCGAGACGCTCACGTGGCGTCGCGACGGACCTACTTATTGGCTTTCAAACTGACGTTTGCGTCACAAGAAAATGTTTTCGAAAAAATACGGAGATATTCGCTGGTTACCCACGAGCTAAACGCGTGGTCGCTCATTTTAGCTGAAAAATATCACTTTCAAAATTCATTGCATAAGCCTGAAACTTTAATTTCAACCAATTTATAATTTTCAAAATCAATACACGCCTTTGAGAAAACATATTTTAACGGCCTCTTTTATTCATAATATATGGAGGTTTTTGAATTATTTCCATATTACGCACAGGCCGTAGGAATTTCCCGTGTATCAGTCTGTGTCGCCTTCTGGAAATCAGTGAGTCATATCAGCTGATTTCAGCTAACATTGCAGCGCGTACGTCATAGGAAATCGTCACTATTTTGAGATAAACACAAAATGAATATTGCGTACATAAAGATACGTCATATTTCTCTGCTGAACAGAATTTAAGTTTTGGCCTCTCGTATAAAATTTCGTCGAAAGAACTCGAATGAATAATATGTCGGTGTATGTTTTTCTGAGCACAGCACAGCGCTCAATCATCGAATTTCCGTCAACGTTTTAAAATAGGTCAAATTTTCTCCGTTAACTACGTCAAGGTAAATTCTAAAGTTGCGCTAGATAATTTTTTCTTTCGAAATGTCAATTTATGAAGATTGTATTTTTATTGTACAACTACCAAATGTTTTATCATCAACAAATTCTTTTTTCCTTGCAGAGCGTGAAAAATCATCAATATTAAGTGCAGAGTGTTCGGGGGCTTCGGTTCCCGGCGCGGCGAGCCGCAAATATGACGAGTCCGGCGGCGCTCGCGCCACGCCGGCGCCGTCGTGCGCCGAGCGGGAGGGAGGGAACGCGCCCTCCGTGGGCCGCTGGGGATCCGAATGGCCGAGTTGACTCGAAACGCCGAGAGCAGAATCCGCCGCCCGCCTGACCGGCGCCTGGCCGCTCGGTCATCCGCTGCCGCTACCCGCGTGGGGTGCCCCCCGTCCGCCGACCCGCTTCGCGAGGTTAGCGGACTACGAGGACCTCGCCGGGAGAGCGGAAGCTGCGCTGCAGCGTCTCCTTCTCGACGACAATTACGACACCGTCAGCAACTTCCGGGGCCTCTGGGAGGCGTACAACGCCGCTCGGAGACCAGGCCTGGCTGCCTTTTTCCGGAAGTATCGCCCTCCCATTAGGGCTCACCGTCATACCTGTGTCGGTCTCGGTCTAGAACTTCTGCGTCGATTGCCCCAGGGGCTAGGCCCTGCCTTTCTTGTGTCATGCGAGGAGAGCATAGACGACATCAGGGACTACCTGTCGGGAGACGCTGGACCGGAGCTAATCGCTGATTCCGTAGAGAAGGAGCATGTCATGGTGGCCGTCCGCATTATAGTAGATGGGCGTCACGGCCTCATGCTATGCGACCCCGGCTATCATGTCGCTCGGGTCATCACTATCATGCACGATCGCTGCTATCCTCATACAGGTAATTATAAATTATTTATCAAGCCACGTTTCCATTCCTAATATAAATATTTTCTAAATATCACACTTGACACCTGATAATAATAAAGCAATACCAATATTTTTTTTGTAGGTTGGTTCGTGCAGTCTGATGAACCTCATTGCAAAAAAGAATACAATTACAGTTTCAACATTAACAACCCCGGTTATGTGGAGTGGGCTGAAAGAGAAACGCGCGGGACGAATGTCAAATACCAAACTTCTTTGGTATATGTCGATCGACCCTTTTGCAGTGCCGTTGATGTGACTGAAAGAAGAAATTTGGTTTATAATTTTAGGTAAGTTACAAAAAAAATGCTTTTCCAAATAATTCAGTTGTTCTAAATGCCTTCCTCGAATACGTATCTGAGGCTAATTTTAAAATGAGCATCACATCAATAATTAACCTTTAAATGCTTACTTTTTTAGGAGTTTATTGACAAGAAATCAGAAAGGACATCTAGTGGCCGGTATTTACTTCCCTGTGGTTACTAAGGACGGCTTGTTCACCTTATTCTTCGAAGATAAATCAGGCAAACAGAGGATCAAATACAAATTTTCCATGTTCCTCGACACCGAAAAGGTAATACTTATGAATTTTTACTATTTCATGGTTGTCCTTATTTACTTTAAAATTTAGTCAAATTTAAATATTTACTTATTTTTCTAATCAGAAAATGGCATTACGTATAGCTGTATCTATTTTCTATCCTCAATACAACAAGTACCTGTTGCAATACGATACTAGCCTTAAAGAACAATTCTTTAAATGTGACACATTTATTTTACCCATATTTTTTACTTGAAATACAATAATTCCTTTGTTGTTTCAGCTTCCAGACCAAGTTCAGGATCAAATAGCTTTGTGCAACAATCAGATGAATTATGAAGATGGAGAACTGCTAAATATGATAAAAAATCTGGCTGAAATAATGTCTGATGTATCCTTCATCGGTCAAGTGTTGGCCATCAATGATGACATCTGTTCATTGTCAGCCGATAATTAAGTTTATGTCTTATCTAGGAAGTTAAATTTCTTGCCATCTTACAAGTAATCATTTTTCGCAAATCTTTTTTATGTACACATTTCTATTCATTTTGTTTTTTTTTATATTGGGTTGGTGGTAATTTAAGTTGACAAAAAAAAATCTTTTGCTTTAATAATTGAGTTTTAGTGAATTAATTTAAATTTTAAAATCATTATTACCCTTGCAAAAACTGCATAATATATATCATTACCCATTAAATGGTGATAGGGAATACCAAACATAATAGATTTAATAATATACAAACATTATAAACAACATGTATTCGATATCTCTACTCTTTGAAATAAAGTTATGATTTTAAAATAGACATTTCATGCTCTGTATCAATTAACTATTATATTGCCTAAATATGAAAGGCATAGGTATATTATTTTGTAGAATATCTTTGATTTATTTTAAAATTTTGTAACTGAATAAAAAATATTTACTCCTCATGCTGTTTTTATTAATACACCTACCTTTAAAAAACCTTTTTACATTTTTATCTAATCAAAACTAAATCTGATATAAATAAATAACATAAAAATACCTGAGAAAGTTAAGTGCTCAGTATTGAAAATTATACTTTTGACATTATCAATCAGATTTCCCATCTTGATTGAAGAATAGAAAATTTGAAAACTTTCCCACAAAAATCACATTTCTCATTCATATTTTAAAATCTGGACTGTCTATAGTCGAACAAATGTTTTGTAATTTGTTCGATTGATGTCGCGACAAAATCTGGATTGGTCATCTTTGAGAAGTGAAAATAGTTGAATCCTGTTTGTGGCATTACTCCTTATATATTTTTTATGAAGTAATGTGGCATAGATATGTTCTGTAAGTATGTATGTACATACATTTATGTGCTATATAATATATGCGTATTATGCGAGTTGACGTTTTTCTTGCACTGTTCAAAATTTCTAATAATTTTCGACACTCGCCGATATTATACTTGAATCAAAGATTTTCAATTAACCATTCTTTGTGTCATCCATGATCTTTGATTCACACATTGCAGATTTTCGTATCTTTCAATAACCTACAGTTTAAGCTTTTCTCTTCGAGATGCATTTCACACCAATGTTAATTGAAAATTACCCAGCGCATAGATGATATGAAGATTAAAAAACAATGGACAAAATGATTTTTACTGTATTGAACAATTACTTTGTTAAAATGGGTTTTTTCATGTTATTCTATAGACCATTTTCAGGACCGACTGTATATAAACCCGCATATGACAGTGGAGTGTAGAGAAACAGGTATGACATACATACAAAGACTCGCTCGCCAACTACACATAGCTGGGCAGGCCACATCTTATACTGGGCCAATTTCCTTAGAAGATATGTTTCAATTCAAGGGGTACCATCACCCAAAAACTTCCTGTAGGCACCGTAAGCTTTCTTTAACTAGATAAAAATTTGACCTGACTCGGCCACATATTGCGGATGCCTCAGGAGTCTGAACCTGACCTGCCTATTCTTTAAGCCGACCGGTCGTCAGCGTCCCAGAAGGTTGCTAAATACTATCTAGAGAATGTATTCGATGGAGTTACGGTATGCAGGTATGACCTGGGAGGTTGCAAGAATACTAGCGGGCGACTGGGATTTTTGGAGGCGGCACGTGGTGTCCATATGCTCCACTTAGGGAGCGGATATGGAAGAAGTATACACATGTGTATAAATAACACTCCGAGTATCAAACTACAAACAATTCCTTGTTAAAAAATTATTTCTCAAGATAAGCTTTTATATTATAATGATCGCTATGCTTCACATATGGGACCGATATAGTTTCAATCATGTTTTTCGGAAACACTGCAAATTTACTCTTCATAATATGTTTAGCAGCTTTTGTATAGTCGAGTATAATTCAAACAATGACCGTTGAAATATTTATATCAATACATCTTATATGCGATGATTTTGAAATGAAATTATTAAATGGGCATTTAATGAAAAGTAGAGAATTCATTGAAAATTTTTATTTCTTAAATTGTGGTTGTAACAGATTATAATAATCTACCAAAAATAGCATTGAGAAGTTAAAAGATAATACACTGAAAACTTTTAGCACTAAGCATATCACATTATCCAATTACCAAAATACAATCTGTTACTCTTGACAAAATTTAAACTAGACAATTACAACAATAAATTACAATACTATTGGTAGAGGCGAGACACTAAACTAAATAAATATTTTTAAATCAGTTCAAGTTGGTCACACTTTTATTTCATATTGGAGTCCTTTACAAATTCAAAGGGTAAAATGCACTTTGTAAAGATAGTATTATGAATTACTTATCAAGATGGAAAAGAATAGCTCTAACCATTTAAATATTAAGAAACAAATCTCACACATGATGGCTCAAAGAGTTGTAAAATGTAAACACTGTAAATTTACTCATGGCATTTCCACTTCGAATAAGAAATATGTATGACCTATTAATTTAATGTAAGTTTAAGATATTGATTCCATACATTTTGAACAAAAAGTAACATTAAAAAATTTGTATTCTTTATAAAAACAAAAAAGTTAATTAAAACCACTGTTTACTATATGAATTTGACGTTATTTCCTGAAACAAGAAACACTTCCAACTTTGACCTACTTCTATGCATATAAGATCAATACCTGAAACACAAACCTAAACAATACAACCTATCTTAACGGATTCATTAATCAAACTGCATTTGAAAGAATACCCAACTAGCATTAAAAAAAACCCGTGAGAAGGGATGTAAGCTATTCATTATTAATGTGTTTTTGTACACCCAAGTTTTGTAACAAAATTTCGGAAGTCATAATGGAATTCAAAATTACGAATATATAATATTTTGAATGCTATCAAATAAAGATGTTGTCTTATTGTCCGAGAACACTTTTTTTTTATTAGGAAAAAATTGGCAATAAAGTGAATTTTATGAAAACATTATATAAATTTGACTATATTGGATGAGATAACACAATTTCGCCATAATTGCTTACAGTCAAGAATTATTATTATCGTCTGCCTAAATGTTTATTGCTACACGAGGGTAAGATAATTTGGAAACATATTGAATATAACAAAAGTGCATGATAACAAGTATCTACCAGTGAAGGGTTTGAAATATAGATTATGGAAAAATTATTATTTACAAACAAAAAACTTTACGAGATTTTCTTTACAGCACTTCATTTACGTCCAAGCCAATATTATTCTAAAATAATTAGGAATATTAAAATAAAACTAGAACAGGAAAACATGAAAAAAAAATAATTTACTAATTTCAAAGAATTTATTATTAATTTCTATTCCCGATTACATTACATCATCTGAAAATGATCTCAACTTGTTCTTATCTCATAAATGACTTTTGATAGTAGGATTTTTGTCTTTTACAGCTGAAAGACGATCCGGATAAGATTGATTTCGTTTTTTTCATTTCAGTATGTGATGCAGATAGTAAAAGATAATAAAAATATTGAAATGTGATTTTTTGCAGATAAGCCAGATAAAACTGTCTTCAGTTTCTTAAAATCGAACAATCATATTTTTATCTCATTTTCATAAATTCAACAGTATATTATAATAAATAATATAATATTGATTTATTGCAAACCTGAAAAATTTTAACTGAAGTATCTTTGTCATGGTACATCAATTACATTATTATAAAGTTTAAAAATTTCAAACTTTCGATTTCATTTATAAACTGAAAAAAATCTCATTATTAGACTAATCATACAGATACAAATAATAATATAAAGATTAATTGGAAACTAAAATTCCATTGCATGGAGTTTAGCATTCCAAGTGAGAAAAAAGCGAAGTCACTTTTCTATTAGCTAAAAATAATGAGATTATGCTCAAGCAGACTCATAACTAAATTAACTTAATAATTTTACATCATCAAAGTTATGTCTAACATCAAATAAAATAGAAAATTGTACATGGAAATAATTAACTGCAGAATTTGGCAGCCGAATCATATGGAAAATCATGTTGTCTGATAACAAAGTCAGCGGTCGAGTTGAGATTTATGACAAAATTTTGTTACACGGTTTCTTAAAAACTAGATTGACACCATACAATCAATCACAATATTTTCAATAGTTTAGTTTAGTTACACAGCCATGTTAAATGGGTGTAGGAGGTTATTTAATAATCAGAAGTATTGTGGTGAGATTTGTGGCCTCTCTGTTTGGATCTTTGAGGATGCAGTGAACTGTATGTGTGACGAACTCCCGCTCCGGTGCTACAAGAATAAAAAAATGTTAATTTCAAATGATAAGAAAAGTATTAGTTCCAAGATTTAAGATGTAAAAAGACTTACATTTCGCATATATATTATAAGCATAAATTAAGCCGAAATTCATAAAATATTTAAGTATTATATAAAGATTTTAATATAATAAATATTTAATTACAAGGTATGCATGTTTCATCACAGTTTCAAGAATTGATTAAAAAAATGTTATTTTATAATAAAAAAGAATGTTACCTATGATAGTTTTATACTAAACAAAAGATTGCTGGCAATGGGTCAATGGGTCAATGATTAAATTTTTCTCTCATGTATTACATATATTTGTGGACATAATTGAAACTATTAATTAACCGGTTCTGTGCCAAAGCCGTATATATGCGGTCCACAATTCCGTGTGCGCA